>CP137666.1:24150461-24261733 GCA_037976565.1 Mesocentrotus franciscanus | reverse complement strand
ATTTTGATGATTCCAGAACCTTGCAGTACACACCAATACTTATATATATATGCTAGATGATTTTTGATTGATTCCACACCGTTTCTTTCACAATGCAATCACATGACCCAAACTCAATTTTATCTTTAAGTCATTCTGTCAATAGAAATGGAGAGTACATATGAATTAAAGTCCCAAATACCACCTCTCTTGGGATATGAATACATGTGGATGTAGTACAGGACATTGGCGCAGACCCGGTAATCTTGTTTACCACTTAAGGAGTCGGTTAAGTCGATATGTCATGATGGAACCCTTTCATTGATTTATCACTAATATTCTAAATGTAGGTACAGTATATAACATAGTTACACACATATATTCAATGGAATAAAGAGCTAACTTTCTAGATTGATTAAAACTAATTAATACCAATTAGAATATTTAAATGAATAGAGTTGTATAAATCTCATATGTCAAATATAATGTAATGATGTCATAAAGTGTAGGTATCATTTTCATATAATATGGGATAATTTTGAATTTGAGTGTGATATGTGAATGCCTTCTTGAATTTCTTTTCATAATGAACAATCTAATATTTCATTTTATTGTATACACGTATCTTATCTTATATTTTATCTTGTAACCCACATTCACTGAAACTAATTTCATAGCTCCTCTCCCTTTCAAATAAATCAAGCTATAGATCTATTCAACACAAATTCTATCCTGCTTACAATCTATGCTGTGAAAACAGTTTGTGCCCATAACCAAAACAGAAATTGTGATGCATGGATCCACTAAAGTTCATTTCCTCGACGGTAAATCACTGCATTACACTGCTCCTATCACGGTTCACGGGCACACATGTGACGTAATGGATGGAGGTGCCTAAGTACCGCTGTATATCTCAGAAACCTATTGGCCACGTTCATCAATAATTTGTGCTCTTATCCCCAAAAATGTCAATTACATGTTGGGGCATGGTCCATGACTACCCTGCTTCACATACACATATACCTGATGTGCATGGGAAATGGGCAAAGGATGTGTACTAACTGCTGCCAGCGTGTGTAGAAATCTGATGCACCCTTCCCTCCATTTGCCAATTGCGAACACGAAGCTTTTAGTTAAATACTTTCATGGGCTTTTCCCCACATAATGAAAACAGATCCTTGATTGAGAAAAGGAGGATCCCTGACTCCATGTAATTTCTTTTAACAGAATTCAAGTAATGTTGCTCTAAATGTTTGGCTTCAAAGACAAAAGAAAGAAAGTAGATTTATAAATAACATTTATAAAAAATAACATTTATAAAAGGCAATTATTCACTCTTTTCAGTAATACTGCCTGACTATTTTCATGAAGTGGCTCCACTTTAAAAATCCTATCAACAACAGAATTCTGACAACACTGCAGTTCCAATATGATCTATAATCATGCAGTACTCTCCATATCTCAGCCATCTCTCCTAATCCATCTGTCTCCATCATTCTCTTCCTTCCTTTTTACTTCTCCTTTCTCTCCTCCTCCTTAATATTCACTTCCAATTCTACTACTTCATATTCCTTGGAGTGTATATATATATTTGACTTATTACCTTATAGTCTATAATATGCATTTAATTTGCTTGACCTCAGCCCCCTCTCTCTCTCTCTCTCTCTCTCTCTTTCTAACACACACACACCCACACACACACACAAACTCTCTCTCTCTCTCCATCTCTCAATGACCCTTCCCTTTTCTCTCTCTATAAACAATAATAGAGAAATCAGACATGGAGATATCAGATCAAATATGCAAACGCACATCAATATCAAGACTGACATTTACTTAGCCTCATCACCCACCGCACAGCTTCCAATGACAACGGTACAGTATAGCATCTGATGTATCCATCAGGCATGGGAAAATGATGATCATGCATGGCAGGTGGACAAATAACCCTGAGATGAATAAATCACTCGCAACACATTCCCACAATGCTTTCTTTCTGGTGTGAACAAATCCAAAGACTTTCCAATCTCGGTCCATGTATCTATCTGACATTTTCAGTAACATTCCCAGGGAATTAACTGTCCCTTGGAAAGGGGAAGACGTATCAGATGGATTGGGTACTGATAAATGATGATTGAAGCTGAGAGATGAAGTATTACTACAAGAGGCTTTCACATGTCTTGTCCAAAGCAAGGTTCATGCATGCCTAACCCAACATGCTGATCAAATTACTTAAGAAAATCCCTCTTGTACAACTCATAATAATGTATTTTAGAATGGAGTGCTTTATCCATTCACGAGTTTTTGTTGGTTTATACATGAGGAAGAAAACAGTCTGTGAATCTAATGCTAATTCTTCAAAATCAATAGCCTGAAACATTGGATCATTGATGTCTTTGGACATGTGACCTTTTTAGCACTGTACATCACATACCTACATGTAAAAACAAGCTTTTGTCATGTATAAATGTATCATGTAAACAGCTCTTCACACAAATTCATGATAGAAAAAACAAACTTTTGGCCATGTCAACCTACAATGGTTACCATTCACCCTTCACTACAGTGAGTGGTATAGCAATTCAGACTTCTAGGGGCAGTGGCCAACAGGGAAATACTCTTCTCCATCACCAGAGACATGGAAGAATAATTACTTTAGACATCATTCCAAGCACATAGCACCATGATGACTCAGTTATGACAGAGTCCACAATGCATCCTTTCTTTTGGAAAAAACCCTCAGAAGTTCCCAGATTCAGCCTGATATTGTAAACAGTCAGTAAATAGAGATGGAAACTAGAAGAGGAGCTGCTCAAACAGTCAAATGCATGGTTTAAATACATATCTTGCCCATAGGCTCTCTCTCTAAAAGAATTTATTAGGAGTTGATTCTGACAAATATTTCAAGGTTTATATGCAATTCTTACTCATTCTCCTAATCGCCTCCTTTTATCATATTCTCTCGAATCTCTTCTTTTCTTTATTTCTTGTATCATTCTTCTCTTTTCTTTTGTTGTGACATTCTCTTCTGACATCTTTCCTTATCATTTATCTACGGAGCACATTTCCAAGAATCTCTTCTCTAAATGAATTAAGAATACATGATAACATTTCCCACACAGTGATAATTTATCTAAATCCATCTTGTATATTGGAAAAGGCAGCGTGATTGTAAAGGCCTACATGTCTGTGCATTAAAGAACATGCTGAACACATGCCTAGCACAGTACTAAGCATGCAAGTCAAGGTATGCACTCCATCACTGTTACATAATTCATGTTCTGTGTGGTGTGTCCACATCTACTATAGTTTCACTGTTCTATAGACTCCCTTGGTAGAGTCTGTCCAAAGCTGAACACCTCGCATGACTTACTCTTTGACAATACCCTAGACTTCACAGTATAGAATATACATGTACATGTACATGCAATTGAATGTATCAATTATTTCTATCATTATACAGAGCAAACAGAACTAATGAGTCTACGTCTACTGGAGTTTTGCTGTTCTATACATGTACACTCCTATATACATGTACATGTACATTCAAAGCCTGGTATTACATGACTTAGCTTTTGAATAATACTTCATAATTTACATTACTGAAGACTTAACAGTATGTGAAATTGTGAATGCATTTAAATGTATCATGCTTCTATAATGGTTCATACATGTATATTCACAAAGCAAAAAAAGTAATAAGTCTACATCTACTGTAGTTCTACAAAAGAAGAATAGAGCCAAGAAGAACACAACTTACTCTCTGAAAATACATGTATAATTATTACTACAGACCTTACAGAATATGCAATTGAATTTATATTGCTTTAATGGTTCATCATTAATCACAGAGCAAGCAAGAGTAATAAGTCTAAATCTACTGCAGTTTCACCATTGAGTATAATTACCTAGATCTAGAGCCTAGCAATATACTAGCAGGACTCACCCTCTGATACATGTACACATCACGGAATTACTAAGGTCCTCACAGTACAGAACATGTATTCATTTTAATGTAATATGGTTGAATGCTTCATATATAATCATAGAGCGAACAAAAGTAATAAGTCTACATCTACTGCAGTTTCACTGTTCAATATATATTCCCTAGATCCAAAGCCTAGCCATAAACTAGTAGGACTTACCCTCTGATACATGTACACATCACGGAATTACTAAGGTCCTCACAGTATAGAACATGTATTCATTTTAATGTAATATGGTTGAATGCTTCATATAAATATAATCATAGAGCGAACAAAAGTAATAAGTCTACATCTACTGCAGTTTCACTGTTCAATATATATTCCCTAGATCCAAAGCCTAGCAATAAACTAGCAGGACTTACCCTCTGATAATGTACACATCACATAATTACTAAGGTCCTTACAGTATAGAACATGCATTCATTCCAATGTATCATGCTTTAATGGTTCATATATTCATAGAGCGAACAAAAGTAATAAGTCTACATCTACTGCAGTTTCACTGTTCAATATATTCCCTAGATCCAAAGCCTAGCAATAAACTAGCAGGACTTACCCTCTGATAATGTACACATCACATAATTACTAAGCCCTTAAAGTAAGTGGAGCATGCATTTCAATGCATCATGGTTTAATGGTTCATATATGCACAGAGCAAACAGAAGTAATGAGTGAGTCTACATCTACTAAAGATAGGCAATTTAAACATGTAATGGAAATAGCTATAAGCTCCTAAATTGTGGGACCCTGTGATGAGTCAGGTAGTTTTTGAGAACCTAAATGACCGTAATGCATTTTACTACAACATGCAAGTTCCTACAGTTGTATATATGTGGATCTATTATTCACTGGCGTGAATCATCAAGCGCTTCATGTACGTGATATGCTTAAAATAATCATGCATTAGAGATATTGTGTTTGTGATACCTTCTATGAGGATCCATACTGCTGCTTCACTCTTTACTCAATTATTAATATCATAATGACTTTGTGAAATTATGTGTGTTATCATTTGCAGACACTGCATACATTCAGTACAAATTACATGTTACAGAAAAGAAGTAGTTCTATTACGTCTAGAGGGGGCTTGGAGCTCAACCCCCTCCCAACAAAAATAAGAAGAAGAATTCTTTCACCACCCCTACCAGTTTTTGTTGAACTGATTACAAATGAATTCAAGTGAGATACATGCATGAAACCAGGAGCAACCAGCCCCCCAAAAAAAAAAAAAAAATCCTCTAGAACCCCCACCTGGAGAAAAGCTTACCATACATGTACTGTACATACACGTTTTATGTGCAAAATGAATATATCACAAAAAATGTCAATTATACTTATTTTTTTCATCAAAAAAGTTTAATTACTTGGATGAGGATTTCAGCATTTAAGGTAGTAGTGTAGACATGTTCAAGCTATTGCCAATTAAAAGGAACTTGACATAATATGCAGGCCTACTGGGAAGTATTTCATGTTAGAAGGGACATTATGTAATACCATTACGTAAAAGAAACATCACCTGCTTTATTCTCCAAGTTGATAAGAAAGTACAGCAAAGTACAAGATGCATGTGGGTTGATTATGACATGCATGGCTGCAGTTTTATCATGGATTTAACGGTTTGATATCTTCACTTCACACAATGCCTTGCTTCGACATATTCTCCCACGAATCGTCTGTTCTTAGTCTTTGACCATGACACACAGGTTTAGCTCCTACGATGTTCTTGCTCTGCCCAAAGATTCTAGACTCATTTTGATTCAAAGCTCCTTTCATTTACAGCAAAATGTCTGACAACTACAGTCAAACCTATCTATGAGGCCACCCAAGGGAGACAGAGAAAATGACCAAGGGAGACAGAGAGAGTGGCCAAGGGAGACAGAGAAAATGACCAAGGGAGACAGAGAGAGTGGCCAAGGGAGACAGAGAAAATGGCCACTGTAGACAGGAGGAATCTCTACACAGATAATATAAAACCACTTTCTTTCTAGAGGGAGAAAATATTATATGGCTACTATAGACAGGTGGCCTTTATAAAGAGGTAGCTACTAAGACAAGTTTGACTGTACTTTAACATTCATCGCTCCGAAAGTAGTTGCTTTTCATCTCCAGCCCGTTTCCTAATTGATAGATTCACTAGATTTGCATCAACAGGGGCGTATTGGAGTATGGGTGCCCCGATGAACTGTATGTGTGGAGCAGTGTGTGGTAATATGACTCTATGGCTTGGTTCTTCAAGCATTCTAAATTACCACTGCAAGATTGAATCACATCATACCCAAAAATAGCAATTAATAACTAAAAATCCAAGCAATAGTTATGCAAAATCTAGAGAATACAAAAATGTTTTGTGTATCCATTTTCATTTGTGGAATAAAATAAGAAGATGTACATTACCGGTACTACATAGTTTTGTTTCAATGTATTATTTCATTATCAAAATTCATCTTTAACCTCAAGGACGGACAGTTTTTAAAATAAGTTAAAAACTTCCAAATGAATATTGTAAATGTCTCGCCCTAAGTATGTTTACCCTTTATAGAATGGATCATGCATGCCCTTTATCTACATGTATCTTTAAGTATAATCACTATTATCCCTACTCGGTTGATCCCAATACATCAATACTTTAAATATGCACTTTAAAAGATTAAATAGGGTCCCGTCTGGGCGCCTACATCATTTAATTTTGAGATTTAAGAGCCTGGAAGCCTATTTGTGTCTAGCTTTACCCTATGAATCATCGAACAATTCATGTCGTATTATTTCAACCTTTCCAGGGTGGACTATATTTACGAGGTATGTTCTGCAATCATCATACATTTGGTCATAATCATCAACGAATGTTGACACTGTACATGTAGTTGTAGTTGTATGGTGTCAAGATGATGGCGGTGTCTGGATGATGGTGATGCCTGGAATAACCAGCAAGACTCGGGTTGACCTCATGACCCTCATCCCATCCTATCCATTCCATCTCTGTAGGGAGTCTAGCTGACTCTATATATACTACTATTACTTCACCATCTTGAGTGAACATATACAAATTGTACAGAAATGGGCTTAAAGATAAGGTTAAGTTCTGGTCATGCGATTGCATTGTGAAAGAAATAGTGTGGAATCGATCAAAAAAGGTTGATCATCTAGCATATACATGTAAGTATTGGTGTGTACTGCAAGGTTCTGGAATCATCAATATGATAAGAAATTTGACCAAGTCTTGGTAAAGTTACAAGCACTGTACACAGAAATATGTATATGGGACTACACGAGCATGTGACGTAAAAATCCGTCCAGATTTTTATGCTGTTACATGCCATATTTAGAATATTAAGGCATTTGAAGAGCCATGCTTCTCAGGGAACATTTTTAATCTGATGTTCTTCCACACTTGCATAGTAACAATGATAACGCTCACAAATTATTTTTCACCTCTTCCCAGAACTCAACCTTCTCTTTAACTTTAGAATGTACATGAACGTCCAAACGGTCCAATACCTAGTGTTAGAGTTAGGGATAGGGTTAGGGTTAGAGTTAGGGTTAGAGTTAGGGTTAGGATTAGGTTTAGTGTTACCTATATGTAAGAAACTTAAGTCTTCAGATTTAGCTACATTGGTGAAGCGTTGGTTAATCTACGAACATCTAGTCAATTTTTGTGGTAGAGTATTCTAAAGTTGCTCCCAGAAATGTACTACCCAAAAGAACACAACCTTCATAGACTGTGAATTTACCTCGAATTCAGCATGAGGCAGGCAGAAGGGCTTTAAATAGCATGCACATATAAAGCAAATTTCTGGTAATTTAATTCCTATAAGGTTTTGACTGCTCTATATGTTTTTACGTTTGTACCATTTTAAAATATGACAGGGATTTCTCTCTTTATGTATTACTAATTTTAAAAAAAGTGGAAATGGATGGTAAGTTGGTAACCACCCAAAATGAGTAGTTTAATTACAAATAAGCACATATTTCAAAGTTACCCCGGTACTGGCCATTTTAATGATATATAATGACCTTCTGCTTAATGCAATACATTTAATTTGCATTTGGCAGAACTACGCAACTGCTTACCGGTACGCCCTTCAGCCAGCCATCAGACGGATCGCTCTTTAAAATGAAGATTATGGAGCTTTCAGGGGAACTTTTCTTTAAAAGGGCATTAAATATACATAGAAAAGTTACTCCAGAGGAAGCAAAAAGAATCAGGAAAACAGATGAGTGAAAGTTTGAGAAAAAATCAAACAAAATTCAAGAAACTTGCAGATTTTGTATGTCACAATCATTGAAGATATGGCAAATCTCTGTAGATTGGCAATTCTGTCAGTCTGTCAGTATCATGTGCATGATGAATATGTTCTCGATAATGATTGAAGGACAGCTCTCTATTAACTTGTACATTACTAGATTTTCATTTTTATCCAAATAAACAACCACTCATGCCCTGCCCTCATAAAATAGTTCTAAGCCTATTTGGGTATACCAATGACTTGTAAGTTATATGTGAAAAGTTAAACATAATATTGTTTTATTCTAGAAAATCAAGAAGATAAAAAAAGAGTTTTCCCTCTAGGACATAGCAGCTTTGGGCCGAATTGTTAATGGGATAGTGATCTTGCATTTCACTATATATTCATAACTTCTTAGTCCAATCTTTTTTAAAAATAATTCTTGAAAGTTCTCTGAGCGTTACAGCGACATATTCATATGATCTTCCTGCTTTTGAGTGATCTGACTTTCTATGAATGATTGATCTTCTTTCAACATCTTTCTCTAGATCCATGTACATACTAAAACTAATTTCGGATGCAAAAACTACAAAACTATAAAACTACAAAACTACTAAAGGCATAAGTCAGAGTTTTAATCATTTGTATGCATACAGCTTACCCTACTTCCCCTGAGCTTCAGGAACTAATAATGACAATATATAACATGTATTTTTTATGAATAATCAAATAAATTCACCCTACATTTACTTGATCCTACAACAAAATACATGTACAGGTACATCATCTAGAATTTAAATAGAAATTGGGATGATAATGACAGTTAAGGATAAAGACGCTACACATGTTATTGCATTCAGTAAAAGTTAAAAGTGTTGCTCTCTCAGCGTGTCCACACACAAAAAAATTTATCCCGAAACTCTACAACGAAACGTCGTATAAAGAATCATCGTATAAATTTCAGGGTGTCCACACACAAGAAACGTCGTATAAAGAATCATCGTATAAATTCCAGGGTGTCCACACACACAAGAAAGTGCCCAGTTATACCGTTAGTTATACTAGTTTGGATTTAATGTTGAAGAAAATTTCCTCTTAGCAATTTTTTATATATATTTTTTTTTAATTATTGTTTTTACCAGCTCAATCAATTTTTCCAGAGCTTTTGTTTTTTTTTCCCAGAACTAAAATGCTCACGTTTTTACTCATTAAGCCTTGTCCAGATATGACGTGGTAAACAGCAGCGGATTTTTAGAAAATGATAACGTAAGTGTAATACGCTTCACATTTTTATATCATATAACAGAGAGCTCAGTGATACCTTTGATGCACAGCTAGATTACATTCATTTACCTTTTTTTTAACGCAACAGTGTGGTTGTTTTTTCAGCAGTTTACAGCAGCCTATTATCTGAAAAGGCCTCAAGTTTTAACAACATGTACATGTACCTTGACAAATGCAGGTAGTACAGGCACATTCCTGTACGATTCTGATTCCTATTCGTACACCTTAGTGGACAAACGAGGTCAGCACTCCCTAACAACCTGCACTTGTTTTTGAGTTACTAAATTTAACTCCCATCAATATTGATGAGTGTCCCTAGGACATAGCTGGAAACTCAGGTCTTTGTCCTATACTTACATTGTACAGTACATGCCCTTGGTTTGACAAATGGTGAAACTTTAATTATTACGTGGTTATCCTCAAGTTATTTGAATACAATTATGGAAAAGTTATATATTTACACTAGTTACACTCTTGCATTTTATCACATTAACAAATCTTTCAGGGAAGAAAAAAAGAAAACTGGAAACTCCCAGTATTTTCTGGGACACTGATTTCAGATGAGTAGAATTTTAGTAATTGCCTGATTTTGACCTTCAGCATATATATTGCTTCTGATGCAGAGATATTTATAGGTACACTGTACATGTAGTTTCCGAGAATATTGCTGACTTTTTGCTGTCTGCAATTGCAATTATCAATTGAAAAGATAGTTTGCAGTTGGAAAATCGAAACAATTCAGTAGATTGTAAGATAAATGCCGGGTCTATACATCAGTACAATGTAAAGTATACTACTAACAGCTGCATATTAAAGGACATGTACATGTACATGTAGCTCTTCATATGTATATGCCATGGAAATAACCAAAGTCAGTTTCAGTTTCACTTGCAAAACTTATTACAAATGCATTATAGATACAAAATTATTATACATCACAGAGTTTGACTAATGGAAAAAATAGAGTCGACCTGTAGGCCCTATAGTGTAGCTTGTACATGAAGTTCACACTTCCCTAAAATATTAATATTGACATTAACATACCGGTACACAAACAGATGTACATTGTATGTATGAAGTTATGAACATTTACGTGTAACTGTGTGCACATGTACACATGTACATGTACATGTAGCTTGGTCTTGAAGATACATGTAAGATATTGCTCTCAATGCCTCTCAATAATGTACAAAATGTATGGAGCATGCATCTACAACAACTACCCTGTGTGAGCCTCATTCATTTCCAATGCTGATGGCACTATCTGGCCATCCTTCACGGATTTCTTCAGACTGACGAGCATATTAACATTAAAAAAAAGCATCAGTCAGCCTTAGCAACTCAAGTGTTACTCCATACAGCATACACAAAACGTAATAAAATATAATTAAAGCATCTATAACAATGAAATCTTAATTTTCACAGTATTGATTACTGAACAGATTACAAGAGACGAACATTCCACGGGATCCATTAATTATGCCTTCAAGGCCTGAATCTATTCTGCACTTTGTATGGAAATGACCCTACAAGTTATTGCCCAGCATGTGCAGATGGCAGGTTAGGCCGATGTACTGAGACAAATATCGCCCCTCTCTTGAGCACTGCATAATAAGGATTAACTCATCAGTAACAAATGGCTGGCTATACAATTATTCATAGAAATATTCAATGCCATCTACTATGTGGGCTGACAGCCACAAATTTGCGAAGACAGGACTGCAGATTGTTCCTCAGAGAATTGTTCCGCAGAGAGGAATTGATTCATAGAATTTGACATGTATAGTACACCAACGTCCTTCTGGCTCCATATACAAAATGTAATATAACTTAATTAAAGCATCTACATGTACAATGAAATCTTATTTTTTACAGTATTGATTATTGAACATATTACAAGAGACGAACATTCCAGAGGGATCCATCAATTATGCCATCAAGGCCCGAAGATTATAACAAACTTAATTTGCATTTTGTTCATGTTGTACTGTGATGTTGTTGGTGGTAAAAAGTAATTTAAAAAAGCAAGTTAGGCCTACATGTACATGTACATACATACATGTATGTATGAGATAAATTGTACTGTCATTGGTAGGGTGTTAAAACTATCATTTTCATAATACGTATATATCACATCACAGTCTGATGCACATGATTTCATGCAATATTTATGGAGCGCATGAGTTCTCTCTAATGCAAAGACCCGCAATTTCAACCATGAGGTGTAGTGTACAGCATACAAATCATCCCCCTTACTGTGTTGGTAGGAACGTCAAGATGGCTTTGGTAATATTGGGGATTGTTTTAGGCCACTCGGAGGTCACTCCTCTAGATGATGCCTCCATGTGTATTGCACCGTGCAGCTACCATGGCCTACATGTACATCATACATGTATTACCAAATATTCACGTCTTCAAGTGCATGTACATGTACATGTACATGCATGTATACCACAAGCTACATGTACATGAATGCACGCAAATGTTGAACAGTTCAAGTTGAATTTATTAAAGCAGCTGGCTTTCATTCTCATACAATATATCAATACATGTAGATGTACATGTCTAAAAGAAATGTATAGGATACATACAGTTTTTCAAGAAATTGGAAATGTAGGCCAAAGTACATGAACATGTATTTATAATGCTCTGCCCTACATGTATACAATGTATGTAGTACACGTATGTACTGTAATATGTATCAACTAATTCAACTCACAGCCATACAGCATACAAATGTAGGTCTACCTAAATCATTATGAACACAGCTTATATTGTACCCTACATGTACATGTACTATGTATTATGCTAGTACTGTATGTTTCGTCTTTGTTATCCTCTATTGAACTTCAGACATGAAGTTCATTTGATCAAGATTATAGGCTTGTTTGGTCTGTGTGTGCACAGACAATACTTCACTTTGTAAATCAACACAAAATAAAAAATTGTTCAATTTCATTCAGCATGTACCATGTAAAGAATTACAGGCTGATTTCCAATCATTCCTTCTTATATAATATTGTCACTAATAATATATGTGTATATATTGCAAGATTCTATTATAGAAAGAGTCTTATATGATTTTGTGCATACATCAAGTACACTGTACAGTTGTAGGTGTTCATTGAAGTAGTATGTACATGTACATATACCCGGTATTTACTGGGTATAATTTATTATTTTATTTCCCCCAAAATATTAATGCTATGCAAACAATTGTTGCTTTTCAGAATAGTGTGAATAGTCCCAAAGCTTCTAAAATCACAACATACACCTGTACATGTAATATGCTATATAACATCACTATAAATCATTTAAATCATAACAACAAATAAAACAAAAACACACACAAAATAAAAAAAAGAAATGAGCAAAGATTTATTCAAAATGAAGCTCAAGAGATATCCAAAGAACTCTGATGACATATCATCAAGCCCCAAGGAAATATAATTTTACTATAAATGTATAGCATAGCAAATCAAAATACATGTACATAATGTAAACTCCGTAACTCCCCTTTAAAAAAAAAAAGAAATTTTAAGTGAAATCATGAATAACAATATTGGGATATAATGAGATAAGAAACAGATAGAATCAGAACTTTCATGACTGTGATTCCTGTGTTTGTCTATTTGGCAAATTAGTTGCCAAGGCCAGGGCTCCACATTAGGCGCATTTATACTGTCAAATACCTCATTTTGAAAAATCGCGATGTTTCGGGCACCCGTTTACACTTGTGCCGAAACATCACCGACTGAGCTGCTCAGCGATGTTTTGCCGTGTTTTGTTGGTAATGCGCATGCGCGGTCTTCCAAATGCAAAATGCTCAATCATACACAGCGAGTCCAGCACGAACAGTCATGCACGTATAACGGTACGTGTGACTACATGGAATACATGTTACCACACGTACCCCTATACACTGTAGATGGGACTACATTGACGCTTCGGTGAATGTTTCGCCATGGGTTCGTTGATGACATTGCCTTCGATTTATTCCCGAAACAACCGTGGAACATAGAATTATGAGAAGATATTTGGAAGAGAGCTTTGATATACTTTGATTTATCACGTACGAAAGTATCGATCTGGTGTAATGACGGAAAATATGAAAAATACTTAAATATTTTCAGATAAAATAATACAAAAAGATTGCGCTTTGTTTTGCTCAGTTTTCATATATTAAAACAGGGTTTGACAACTATTTGCAATATTTATGAATTAGAACAACTCTTCTTCTTCCATTTGACATTTTAATCATTTCATTTGGTGGTTTCTAAAGCGAGATTTTACAGTTTAGCTAGCTGAGACTCTTTCGTAGCGGTTCAGCGTAAACAAGTTGTTTACTTTATGCAAATAAGGCTTCAAGGACGAAAGCTAGCCACGCTCCTAAAGTCACGTGACCTAAAATCGCGATTTTACAAGTGCGAGCGTTTATACTTATGAAACACGCCAAAATATGCCAAAAGATCACACTTCGTTTTGGAATGTTTCGGGCTTGGCATTTTTGCCGGTAAAGCGTAGTTGCCTTGGTAACATCACTGAAACATCGCGGTCAGGCTCCAGTTTGGCATTTTTTGGCGTGTTTGGATGACAGTGTAAATGCCCCTATTGACTCTTTTTTAAGGGGGTCTGGATTGAAATTTTAACAGTCATGAGTCATGTATGAACCGTACAAACTTCAACACTTTGGGGGTCCAAACTCCAGACTCAGATTTTGGTGTCCTGGGCACCAGTTAGTGTCAAGCCTTGGTTAAGGAACAAGTCTATTGTAATCAAAAGTACAATGTACAACTATAATGTAAACAATATTTCCTTTTGACAGAATACACATCAGTAACTTCCAATATTCATCTTGAATTCTTAATTGCTTATAATATCAATTGAGTGAGTACTTTGTGTTGTAGACCATTTTATTGAGTTAGCTAATTACACAAAATCAATGATGAGTAACAAGATCAAAAGAACACCTGTACTCTCCAAATAGTAAGCTATACCAAGCATGTCTCTGCTTATATCACTAATTGACCAAATGCATGAATGCATGTCCATTACAAAAGCCACAAACGTTTCTAATTTCATCATCTGTCTTTTGTTATTGGATGTTTGGTTGTGGTGTATTACAGAATGTACCAGCAGATCAGCACACAATAGTATTTTATATCAGATTATTTATCAATATTATTATTTTCTACATTTTGGGGGAACTAAATAAAAGCGGTGAGATTTTGTTTTCAAATATTTAATCATGCTTTCATCTCATACCCTATTTTCTTTTGGAAATGCATGTATGTGTAAGGCTTCATAATTCATATATAACTCCATTGAGTGAACAAAAACTCGGCAGCAGCTGCCGCCTTTCAAATTTGAAGGAATTTTGGAAGTTCTGTTATAAATATATCTGCCAAGATCAAGGATATCCGACAAATTATGTTTGGGACTCACAGAGAGGGTTTGAAATATGTCCATCAATCTTTATAAGAATATTAATTTGCAAATCTATGTTGCCAAGCAGGAGCTTATTATGATCAACACTGTAACTGGGCAGCTGCCTACATGTACATGTACATGTGTATAAACTTCAGAAGCTTTACATGTTTATAAAATGATACAACTCTGTTACTAGCCCTAGTTCAATGATTGCATTTTTTGTATTTCATATCTATACACATGTACATTGTACACATGGCTTAAGATTAACACTGAAGAACCGACTACACCCATAATATACAGAGAGAAGAGATATTCAGCTGTTTAGGACTTTCACGTCTCCAACAGTTTTCCCATCAAAAGATCATCTCAAGTGGGACATGAGCTATACATTCCAGGGTACTGCACTTGCAGTCTAAAACCCATGGAGAGTCAAGGTTACAAGACTGACCAATAATACTGTCGCTTGATAATAGATGGACAATTTATCACACAATTATACTTACAGTAGGTCATCTTACTATTCTTTAATGATTTGTCCGTTCAGAGCCAGAAGGGCGTTAACTCTGTATTGAAGAATATGCGTTAACGCCCTTCTGGCTCCAAACAGACGAACTGCAGGCCTACATGTATACATAGCATTGTAATTTATATGCATCTGTACATGTTGCCAAGAGCACTGATTCTATCCCCCCATAACTTTGGAATTCACTGGGTATGGGAGTGAATAATGCAAATACTACCACCCCCCCCCCTACGTCCTGAATAAGAATCCTGCACATGGCCGAACTAAATATATTTCATTCAACATTTAATTGAGCACTAATAATTGTCACATACATATACATGTACATGTAGTAACAGAGTTATTGGTGTCTGCCCTACATGTAATGATACGCCAACATGTATGCAATTATGCATGCATTAAAACTTTGCATATTTTTGCAACTTAATTTCCTCGCCTGACTTCGTAGTAGGCAGCCTGAAACGATAAGAGTGCCCGCCCCTCCCCTAAGTTCTACCATACAGTCAACATGCAGGAGTCTACATCCCCATGTACTGTACATGTTGGTATACATACTGTACATATGAACCTAGAATTTGCACTTTTTTTTATTACTTTCACTTCTATACAGCCCTTCTAAGTTTCTACTCGTAAATCCTTTGGCAAATTTTCAAATAGGAATCAATCTTGACCACCTTAATTAAACAAATGCATGATCAGACACTTTCTTTTGTTCTCCAGGAAATGATGCAGTTCTGGAACATCCTGTAGCAATGTGATCGCAATGTGATCTCACCTGAACACATTACAATTCTTTGTGTGTACTGTATGATCATGATGTATTAATGAAATTTGCTAAGATAGTTAAAGTACATGTATGTGTATGTCCTTGTATTATGAAGGTCCCTACATAAGGTACAAAACCTTCAAACAGACTATATACCAACAAAACAAGGAGATTCTTGACTTTTGAATCACTACAGGAATGTTATAGCACCATGACAACAGGGTCTGAAAATGTGCGGTATTCAAAGGGATGGATGACCTTCCACTTCTCAGGTCATATACCAAGTGCACTTTACAATAATAAAACAGTTGGGGTCCAGTTCCCTGTATACAAAAAAAAACTAAGGATGTGTCATGTGTTTGAGAAGGGAATGCCAGCTGAATAATACATTGAGTTTGGCATGACATTAAATCTACTTGTAAATCCCACTCAAGTGATAAGATGTGATGTGTCATAATCAACACTTAAAATTGAGTATGGTGTGTTGTAACCATGGTTACATATATACTTAATGGGATATGGGATGTAAATTATAGTTCTCTCCAATAATATTTGTTGTACTGGTAGGTGCCAGCTTGTTGTGAAATTGCTGTTTTCTCTGTCTCCAAATATCCCCCCCCCCCACCCCTAATCTCACTTTTGCTCCCTTCCTTCTTTCCCTCCCACCTTCATTCTAATGCTATTCCATCTACCGGTACCTTTTCTTTGCTTTGTAAGTTTGTATATTCATATTTACTTACAAATATATTTTAACTATTATTTGGTAATGATAGGGGCCTACATGAATGCAGTATAAGGCCAAATAACAAAAATAATGAGTTTCTCGTCCCCGCTTGCCTCCTTTTTGGCTGCCACCTCCTTTTTTCTTTTTTTTTACTATTTACTTTTTTTTTTAAATCAACAACAAAAAGGCTGTAATGTACATTTTGTAAAATTAGCTTCTATAGCTAATTCAAGCTGAACACTGTATGTACATTTTTCACTATTTCTGAATTTTGAAACTTGCTTAGCAAGTGGACTTAAATGATACAAATCATTTGTTTTGTCATACATTGCATCAGTATACACAAATAGCACAATATCTGTGAATAAATATACCTTGGCCAGCTATATTTAGCATGGCGGCCATCTTGGAAAGAAATAGCAAAAAGTTGAAAAATAGTATAGTAATGCCCGTTTAAAAACTCATTATTTTTTTAATTTGGCTTAATACTAACAGTAGGCCTTATTAAGTTGATTGACATATTTTGCACTGTATGTTTTTTAAATGAAAGGGGGAAACATATGAAAGAGAAGGGCTTCCACAAAAAGACAAATAAATTGTACTATTTCATGCATCTTTTTTTTCCCACTTAGTGTAATAATATTCTACATCAACCATCCTATCACATTGATCAAGATTTTGAATCCAACTGTAGAAGATCTGTAATTGTAGCCTAATCATAGATACGGATGGTCCAACAACAAATGGCACTACACATGTACATGAATAGTGTTGTACATGTGTAGTTTAACTTTAAGTCAACTAGAGAATAGTTATTACCCTGGAGGTATTATGGTATAGTGGTTATTCACTTGACTCACGAGGTTGTGGGTTCAAATAACGGACTGATAATAACGTCTTTTGGCATGGCTATAACTAGACCGAAAATTCTGTCTCTTTCGTTCGTTAGCCTCTGATTTGGGTAGGGTCGGCTCCTCTCTTTAGAGACAGAAGCCGACCATAGGCGCTCCTGTGCAAACGTTTTGGCCATTTATGGCCAAAGAACTTTGCCCCAAATACTCAATTTTAGCGGATTTATATCCGATGCATTTATGTTTGAAAATTAGGCCTAGGCTTGCAGCCGTATTTTAGACTGTTACTGCGCATGAAGGAAGATGACGTCATCCATTGACAGTAACAGTTTAAAATACGGCTGCAAGAATTTCATCACGGAGCTCAATTTCGGCGATGAAAATCCGGAAAAAAACCCTTAAACGCATCATACAGTCAATCTGGTAAGTGGAACCGATGCATATTAGCCTAGGCCTAATTTTCAAACATAAATGCATTGGATATGAATCGGCTAAAATTGAGTATTTGGGGCAAAGTTCTTTGGCCATAAATGGCCAAAACGTTTGCACAGGAGCGCCTATGGTCGGCTTCTGTCTCTAAAGAGAGGAGCCGACCCTACCCAAATCAGAGGCTAACGAACGAAAGAGACAGAATTTTCGGTCTAGGCTATGACCAGAGTAATAATATTGAAGCACCAGGAGCGTCACCATGTGAAGCACGTACTATACAATATGTACATACAGCGACTATTATTTTATTCATCAAAAACATCTTTTTCAACATTCTCTAAATTGATCTACTACATAATCACCTCACCATTCTATCAGTCTTTGTACCAAATTAAAATTACCTCATACATACTAGGATTCATACAACCCAAATATACATTAGTTGTCGTAGATAAAAACTCATGAGTCTCGACTATGAAAATATCAATATAATTTCTTCACAGAAAGTGAAACGACAAACAATTAAAACATTATAATAAATAAAAGAGGTGATTTTTTTTTTACTTTGAAATTTAGAATACTCATATTCGCTTTATAACTTACCTGATTTTCTTCGACAGCTACTCGACATTGCTCTTTGAGCGACTGTATTTTGGCTGCTTCTTCCTTCCTCAAAGCTCGTTCTTTTTTCAACTCTGGGCTCCAAAATGTCTTGATACTATTCATGCTGGAATTCAATTTAGTGTCCCTATTGTCAAGCTCCTGACGAAGGCTGTCATTATCTCTCTGATATTCCCTTATTTGACTGTGTATATCCATGTGTACAATGTCTCTGTTTCCACCATGACGAATATCTTCATGATGTTGGCCCGCCATGACTGCAGCTTGCATAGCCGCCTGTGCCTGAGGGAGCTGTTGCTCATGCCGTGGGTAGACCCAAGGCTGCTAGACCGGCTATGTGTGGGAGAGTTTGACTTGCCGCTGGAGCTAGAATTCGGAGAACCTCTACCATGAACAGGGCTGCCTAAACCTTCGCTGATATAAACTGGTCCGGCATTATACGCTGCATTGAACGATTGGATTGTTTCCATGGGAAGTGGGGTCGACAGTTCAGATCGCTGTGGTCTGTTTTTTGACGGCTTGGATGGAGATCTTGGGTCAGATGAGCTAGATGATGCAGCGGAAGTTGAGCTACCAGAACTCGACTCCCCTTGATCTGGTAGCGGAGAGCGACGCGTATACATGCTTATTATTATCTCCGAAATTCACCCTCTATAATGCCTGTAATTTCCACTTGAGTGACCCTACCACCATACTCGTTTAACCTTTGATAGTGTTGATGTACTGCAGATGACAAAAGGCTTGCTTATCTGAATGAATTGCTCTCACACTGAAAATAGCAGCACCGGCTTCTCTTCTTGCTGTTATGTTGCTTGCATGCAGATGATGATGATACAGAGCTAGCTAGTGCTGTGAAGATCGAAAGCATTTTCACATCTCGTTCGCGGCGCCGATTTGCATGCATGAAGATACCAGATGCTCGCATCAACAACACGTAAATGGTCAGCACAATTTGTTCATGTCCGTTCAGTGCGTAAGCCGTCCATTAGACAAGTAAGTGCAATTCAGGGGGGGGGGGGCCGGGGGGCGACTTTGCGTTTTACACCCTGGCCTGGACCTTTTCCCAATAAATTTCAAGGAACCGACTGGGAAAAGTCTATCCATGACAAGATATTGCGCGCGCACGTAGCTCTTCTGCAATGCTCAACGTACGTCCTATATGTCCAGTGTCGCGGTACGCGGTACATGTACTTTTGTATCGAGACGTACGAGTGAGAGAAAAACAACGAATAACAACAGAAGGAAATAGAGAAAAACAATAAATAATTAAAGAACAGAGAGGAAACAAAGAATGTCATAAGCAGAGAGAGAAAACAAAAACTAACTTGAAAGAAAGAGAGAAATTAGAGAAGGAATTAATCAAAGTAAGGAAAGAGAGAAACCAAATAATATTATGGTTTTTGTGGTTTAATTCCGCCTTCTTCAGGGTTTCAATTTTTGACGTGTAGCCTACTTTCAAACCATTTGCTGATTCGACCCCCTAACACACGTGTACACATATCGACACATACACAGACTACACTCGACATAATATGTGTAATGGTAATGTAATACATAAACTGTGATTTAAATATTGCACTCGTACCATTTTCTATTATTGTGGGATCACGTCTTTCATTTTTTAAATTCATGTCATTTGTTAATTTTCTAAGACCTAATTTCTCTAATTCTCTTGACCCCTCTCCCTTCATATTTGTTTTCTAAGACCTCCCCCTCATCTCTCTTCATATTTGTTTTCTAAGACCCATTTCTCCCCGCCCCCCATCTCTATTCATATTTGTTTTCTAAGACCTCTCTCTCTCGACCCACTCTCTCTCTCGTATGTATTTCTCAGACCCCTCTTTCTTTCTCTCTCATTAACCCCTCTTCATATTTGTTTCTAAGGCCTCTCTCTCTCTCTTCATTTTTGTTTCTAAGACCCCCCTCTCTTTCTGAAATCCTATATCTTCTCCTTAATCTTCAGTATTGCAGCTGCGTACGGTGTGTATAAATGCTGCATCGACGTACGTCTGTGCATGTACGATTCGATTTGGAACTGGCGCGCCCGATCGAGGAGCGTAGACTAGACTCATTCAAGCAGTTTCATTGCTATTTACCGGGAAAATGTCCAGGCCAGGGTGTAAAACGCAAAGTCGCGGCCGGGGGGAGGGGTAGAAGGGAAATTACTTTCTCATCAGGTCTTTTCATTTCAATAGCGTGGTACTGTGCCGGTATGACCATCAGACATGTTTAATACAACATTGATTGGATTTTGATCGTTCAAATAATCGAAGGAACAAATTGAGTCAATATGATAGTTCATGTCATCAAGTCCCAGCGTTTTGCATCCGGATGCACCACAAGCGTCACCATCACCACCAAGATCGTAGCCAGGATCTTTAAAGGGGAGGTGTTCTTTTGCCCAATTCTTGAGAAAATATTTAGATGAACACTCTTTTTTTTCGGGTCTCAACATCCACCCCTTGAGCAAAAAAAAAATCCCGTTATCTATAAGGGGGGCATAGATAAAACACAGATAAATGGCGTCTTTAAAATTCTAAAACACCTAAAACACCCCTGTTTGCCAAGGGGGACGTTTTAACACCCCAAACACCCCCCTCGCTACGCCAATGATCACCACCACCGTCACCACCACACCGCCACCAGCCCACCACCACCACCACCACCACCGCCACCACCACCGCCATGGCACCAGCCCCACCACTGACACCACCACCACCACCGTAACCATCACTACCACCGTAACCACCACCACCACCACCATCACCGTCACCACCATCACCACCACGGCAACTCCACCCCATTATCCTTATACATATACCAGCAGCATCTTCATCATCGACTCCTGAATTTCCAAATGTATAAGGGTTTGGAGCTGACAATTTCCGACAGTTATTTCCCCAGCATGGTTTCGGTCCTCGTCACCCCAAAAAAAAAAAAGCCAAGGGTAAAAGAAACACAGCAAAATTATCGGGAAACGATTTCCAGCGAGATAGCCGGCGCGGCGCACTAGTCCCAAATCTTCGAAAGGTTGGATGGTTGAGAGGGCCCGGGAACTCCAGCTTTTTTTTATTTTCGTTTTTTTATTTTCTGTTGTGTTATGTTTTTTCTACAAATGTATATTCACGAATGAACCCTCAAAGGGAAAGCGCAAAAGCACATAGTGCGCCCCATAATGATCAACCAAATGGGAAACGGTAAGTGGCAATATACAAAGTCATGTATGATATAGAAGGGATTCAAGGCAAGGGTTGATCTTTTTTAATGAATATCATTGATTTCAGTTAGCTTCTTGAAAATATTGAAGTATAAGTGTGCAATAGAATGAATCAATGAAGTGTGTACATTTTAAATGGATAAACTAATGAATTTTTCTCTTCTACTAATGTAGAGCAAAAATTTGAAGGTATTTTCTGCTGTATTTGATCAAGATGAGGACCGAATCCCCCCTTTGACGGCCTGAAAAAAGTGGGAGAGAGAGAGCGACAGAAGAAATATAGGGAGAAAAGAAAGAGAAAAGAGAAGAAGAGAGGAAAAGGAGAGAGAAAGGGAGAGAGAGAAGAAAAAGAAAAAATAAATGAAGACAAAAAATCGCTACCCTGAGTAATGGGTCGGCAACGTATAGGCTTTGGTGGAAATCACATCACACCGCAAGTTATGAGAGAAAGAGAGATGATTTTGAACGAAATTAAATGATGGGGCTGTGTGAATGTTAAGGAGAAAATTACAAATTATATCACTCGTGGCGACCATTTTGAAAGTTCGAACTTTAATGTTAAAAACTGAAGAGCGTCCGGGGGCTCCGACCCCTGGACCCCCGACCCCCGACAGGGGCCCTAAAGCGAGGCACCTGGACCTCATCCATAAAGATTTTGGTTCCCAAGCCAAGCCTTTGATCTATGATATTGTCCTTGGAAGAGACAGACAGACAGACATAGAGAAGGAGAGACATAGAGAAAGAGTGTGTGTGTTTGTGTAAATATTTGATTCCCAACGAAATAAAGCAATAGGGGCTTAAGGGAGAGATTAGTTTCTATCGCTCAAGACTATCTTAAAGGTATACTGAATTGCTAAAATTCAACAGCGTCAGACCCTCGACGGGGGACCTACGGCGGGCCCCTGGACTTCATCCGTAAAGACAGAAGACAGGCCATTATTGCCTGTAAGGGTAACCGTTAATGTTTAATATTATTTTGGGCTTTGTTTTGTGTGAGTGTGTGTGTGTGTGTGTGTGTGTGTGTGTGTGCGTGTGTGTATGTTTTTTTTTTTTTCGCATAACAGGTGAGTTTAAAGGCAGACCTGTGGGCCTTTATCCGCTCCAACGACGCTGTAATACTGATTGTTTTAGGAAACAGGGCACATTTTTTTTTTCTCCCGCAAATTTGAAAATCGCGCCGGCGGAAAATTGGCTCAGTGGGGGAGGGGGGTGGGGTGGGGGCGGATGGGGGAGGGTAGTGAGCACTAATTATTATTTTTTGTTTTGCTCCCGAAAATTTGAACATCGCGCCCCCTCTGTGCCCCCCCCCCCCTGGATCCGCCAATGAATAGACATAAATAGTGAACAAAATATATCAGATATTTGTTTTGTATTTTCATGGTTTTTTTAATTAAAATTTGCCTAAAAAAAAATGATTTAAATGAGCCAATCTGTTTGCAGGTGGTAACACTACATTTACACATACATGTACATGTAAACAGAACACAAGAAGTAACTACTAACTACCCCCTGAAGAATTGCTCATAATTTCGAAACCCTTAAAATGTATCACAATGTTATCTTACCACAATATTGGTAGAGTCGTACATTTTGTGTGAAAATCAGAGATATCCATGACTGTATGGCTGAATGAGCACAGATTAAAGACAAAATGGCCCAATTGAAAAGTCACAGGACACTGTGCGAGCCTGTACATTGTTGTGAAACAGCACATGACTGAATGCATTGATTATATGAAACAATGCTTTTTGATATTCCATCCATATTTATTTTTAAATGGCACATGTGGTTAAATGCATTATTTGCAATTGTAAAACAGTGCATTTTGAAATTGGTTAATACTCAGTAAACTGCAATGATAATATTACTTTTGCGAATTTTTAAATATGAAAATAAAAATTCATTAATGTATGCTTATTCAACCATGGATCAATGATAACCTCTTATTGTTACACATTGTTTTCCTAACTACCATAGAAATATTTTTGCAAGACGAAATCTTGAAACGATTCTACGTTATAAAATTATGAGCAATTGTTTAGGAGTGTAGTTACTTTTGTGACAATCAACCATCAATTTTTTTCTTCCAAGGGGCTCTTTTAATTTACAAAAGCCCCTTGAGGTTTCTCATGGGGTTCTTTTCATGACGGGGGCTACTTTTTGGAATGTAATTTGGTTTCTTAATTTTAGTCCGGTCGTATCGTATAGATACAGCATTCATAGAATCTTACATTTCAGTTAATGATTCCAGCATCCACTATTACTCAAATGGAAATGTTCTTATACTATTAGATATTACATCGTGTCAAGATATATGTCATGTAGTCACTATTTTTTAAATTTATCATTTTGAGCTGTCAAAAATATGTCTCAATAATAATTATGGCATAACTTTGGAAAATTATGAATTTGTTGATAGATATTAACTGGTATACGATTATTTGTTCATGTTGTCTTGAAACCATGATTAAATTAAAAAGGAAGACAAATAGAGAAACTTAAATTGTTTTGATGTGCCTTTCATTTTAAACTTTTGTCCTATTTGTTGACGTGTTTCTCATCATTAATCATGTTACTTCATTTTTCACGTACATTCAGCACCTAAGAAATATAGAACTACCAAATTTGCAATACAGTACGAGACTCTGCTTAATTAAAAAGTTAAGAGGACACTGATCAACTGATGTGTAGAACTCCCAGGGCGGGGGTCGTACTTTTTAACTTGACGATCTCACGAGGAACAAACCACACTATCAAACAATATAGATTATATAATTAATATCAACGATTTAATATAGATGATCAACACAAATATCAAGGGTCGTATATGGTCACTACAGATTTAACAAAATCTTATCCTACGGTCCCAGAAAATCAAAATATATTTGTAATTTCACTAATGTTCACAACTGTATAATTTTCACATGATCAGATCAACGCGAATCAACGAACGCAACGGTACTATGAAATTGTTGCTTATTTCAGTTATCAGTGAAAACGTTGCGAGAAGAGATCCCATAGACCAGTACAGACATTTTCTCTCGCGGAACCATTCTTTTATATATGCTGAAGGTATCGCTTATTTTATTATTCTCAATTTGAAGAGTGTACATTGCTCAACAGTGCAAGTACCGATATCCGTTGCCATCCTCTTTCGGGAACTATTTTGAATTTGTATACTTCATTTCGAGATTTCAAACAACTTATTGAAAAAATCCCAAGCTTTACAGTGATTTGCAATCCAAACGAATGAAAAGTGCAATTTTCCAACCCGAGGCGTGCAAAACCCTAAAAGTTTTTAAATTTCAAAGGATTTCCTTACTCAAATGGATTTCCCTACTCAAATTATTATATAAATATCGCGGAGATGCCCCGCCCCGCCCCGCCCCGCCCCGCCCCGCCCCGCCCCGCCCGCGTCTTATTTTTTCGTACCACGGCGAGCCCAGATTCCTATTATATCATGAATATTCATTACGCAGGGTCGGGGAAAGTCTCGATTCTCTTGAATATTCATGTATGATCGAGGCGGGAACTGTAGCATGCGCAGCATCGAATATCGTGTGTAACACGTTGGATTAATGGTAGGCCTATAAAACGACATAGAAAAGCAATGTCATGGTCATTTAGATAATACAGTCATAAATGCTGTGTTTATACTAGTAAATGCCAAAATGTCAGTAGAAGATTATATAGCATATATTTCAAGCAAGAGTCTTGATAGGCAATTTATGAGTAGGCCTACCGTACTTTTCTGAGGTCAAGTTGAATCTAGTTCTTTTCATGAAGGGAAAATAATCAGTTCGCTGTTTGCTTTTTAAATATTACAAGCAGAGGTTGAATTTTGGTATTGAATATGTGATACATTATTATAAACATGAGTTAAATTCAATTGGCAAAGGTGACTTTGATACACTGCTTGTATATAGTGACTTAGTTTTGTCCCTTTGGTTATCAACTTAGTATTGAACAAGTGTGTGTATTTGATGCTTAGCAAAGAAAGCAGTTATTTAATCCGGTTAGAATTGGTGAGAACGAATATAGCACTGTGTGTCACAAATAAATCCTTATTCGTTAAATACGAAAGAGTATCTTTACGAGGATGAAGTACGTAGCTATAGAGTTTGATTTCATAAGTCATTTATTATGACAGGTACATAGTATGTGAAACGACACATCATGCAGGCACTAAAGTAATTATTCAGTGGTAATATTATGCAGTTAAGTGAGCATGCATAGATCATAGAAATAATTTAAGTGCAATACACAGGTATTTATTTTTGCTAAATGTCTGTAAATATGTAGGCCTATTCTTGTTATTTAATTTTAATACAGATTGAATTGTCACTACGACCTAAAGAATAAAACGTCAAATCCAGTTTTATCAAATTCACATGTGCTAATTGAACTTAACTCATGTTTATACTGTATCACATATTCAATACCAAAATTCAACCTCTGCTTGTAATATTTAAACAAGCGAACCTAGAACTGATTATTTTCCCATTCATAAAAAGAAATATATTCAACTTGACCTCGGAAAAGTACTCATAAATTGCCTATCAAGAGAACAATCATTTTACTCTTGCTTGAAATATATGCTATATATCTTGTCAACTGGCATTTTTTTTTTTGCATTTATTAATAATTAAACACAGCATTTATGACTGTATTATGATCTAAATGACCATGACATTGCTTTTCTAATGTCGTTTTATACCATTAATCCAACGTGTTACACAATATTCGATGCTGCGCATGCTACGTATGTAGGATAGTTCCCGCCTCGATCATACATGAATATTCAAGAGAATCGAGACTTTCCCGACCCTGCGTAATGAATATTCATGAAATAATAGGAATCTGGGCTCGCTGTGGTACGAAAA
Source organism: Mesocentrotus franciscanus (assembly GCA_037976565.1). Lineage (NCBI taxonomy): Eukaryota > Metazoa > Echinodermata > Echinoidea > Camarodonta > Strongylocentrotidae > Mesocentrotus > Mesocentrotus franciscanus. The sequence goes on along the minus strand of CP137666.1, from coordinate 24,234,814 downwards.
AATAAGACGCGCCCCGCCCCGCCCCGCCCGCTTCTTATTTTTTCGTACCACGGCGAGCCCAGATTCCTATTATTTCATGAATATTCATTACGCAGGGGGGAAAGTCTCGATTCTCTTGAATATTCATGTATGATCGAGGCGGGAACTATACATACGTAGCATGCGCAGCATCGAATATCGTTGTAACACGTTGGATTAATGGTATACGACATTAGAAAAGCAATGTCATGGTCATTTAGATAATACAGTCATAGATGCTGTGTTTAATTACTACTAAATGCCAAAATGTCAGTAGAAGATATATAGCATATATTTCAAGCAAGAGTCTTGATAGGCAATTTATGAGTAGGCCTACTTTTCTGAGGTCAAGTTGAATCTAGTTCTTTTCATGAAGGGAAAATAATCAGTTCGCTGTTTGTTTTTTTAAATATTACAAGCAGAGGTTGAATTTTGGTATTGAATATGTGATACAGTTATTATAAACATGAGTTAAGTTCAATTGGCAAAGAATATAGCACTGTGTGTCACAAATAAATAATTATTCGTTTAATACGAAAGAGTATCAGTCTTTACGAGGATGAAGTACGTAGCTATAGAGTTTGATTTCATAAGTCATTTATTATGACAGGTACGCGTACGTATGTGAAACGACACAGTCATCATGCACTAAAGTAATTATTCAGTGGTAATATTATGCAGTTAAGTGAGCATAGATCATAGAAATACAATACACAGGTATTTATTTTTGCTAAATGTCTGTATATATGTAGGCCTATTCTTGTTATTTATTTTATACAGATTGAATTGTCACTACGACCTCTAAAGAATAAAACGTCAAATCCAGTTTTATCAAATTCACCTTTGCTAATTGAACTTAACTCATACTGTATCACATATTCAATACCAAAATTCAACCTCTGCTTGTAATATTTAAACAAGCGAACCTAGAACTGATTATTTTCCCATTCATAAAAAGAACTAGATTCAACTTGACCTCGGAAAAGTACTCATAAATTGCCTATCAAGAGAACAATCATTTTACTCTTGCTTGAACTATATGCTATATATCTTGTCTACTGACTTTTTTTTTTGGCATTTATTAATAATTAAACACAGCATTTATGACTGTATTATCTAAATGACCATGACATTGCTTTTCTAATTTCGTTTTATACCATTAATCCAACGTGTTACACACGATATTCGATGCTGCGCATGCTACGTATGTAGGATAGTTCCCGCCTCGATCATACATGCATATTCAAGAGAATCGAGACTTTCCCCGACCCTGCGTAATGAATATTCATGAAATAATAGGAATCTGGGCTCGCCGTGGTACGAAAAAATAAGACGCGCCCCGCCCCGCCCGCGTACCCATTGACTTTGTATAAAGACGATAGACATAGACCAAAATAGGATGCGCTGCCATCTTGGTACTCAGATGAGTTTATGCTGCATGCTCTCTCCATGACTGATCAGTAGGAGTTTTATTATTGCGATTTTTGGAAGGAATGAGCTTAAATACGGATTTCCAGAGCCCTCTCTCTTGTATACACATATACTTCTGCAAATGCCCATGATGCTTCTAAAAACAAAACAGGCAAATAAACTATAACAAAAATAACAAAATAAAACAAAACAAACTAAATCAAACCACCCCCAAAACAATAATTATAATAAAAACAAGACAAAGTAAAACAAAACAACCCCCTCCCCCAATAATAAAACCATTTTGATATCAGGGTGAAATCCCCCTAGAAAAATGGTCTACTAATTTACCGAATTGAATATTGCAGTAACGATTTTATTTATGAAAATAGGTCCATTAATGTTTGGAGAAACCCGTCCACAATTGTACTGAGAGAGGCGGGAAGATTCGCCGGCAATTCGCTCGAAGATTGAGCTGTTGGAGCCATGATGAAATTAGGTTTTCTGGTCTGTAAAGATTGAAGCGAAACTAGGCGTTGTGGCGTGCGCCTGTAATCCAGCTAAAAGTGGAAGTTACAAACTGATTCAGCCGAGGACGCAGGTTCGAAACTGAGTCACGTCTTTCGGATGGTGACGTTAAAGGTCGGTCCCCAGACGTAAATAATCATATCTGATTGATACACGTCTGTAAAAACCCAATCACACACACACATCTGCCGATGACAATGTGAGAATCAGAATGTGTTTTTCTTTTACCCGACATCTGTAAAGGGCCCTATGAAAAAAGACACTCACATACATGTATTTCCAAAATTAGAGAGCTTGTTTGAAGAAGAAAAAAACTTTATTTTTTCAAAAAAAGAACGAACAATCACCGTCACCGTGCCACTTCATTGATAAGACGTTTTCTGCAAGTTTTATGGGCTATTTTGCGATGTAATGAATAAGACTAATGATAAAATGCAACTATCAAATCAGCATGTGTTTTTCTTGCGTGTTATTTTTAGATTTGGTTGAATCAACAGTTTTAAAGTGAATTGTTATTCTGCAAAGGTTTAGTTGTTTGACATCGGTGGTACACATCTCACATGGTTCTTTTAATCAAGAGATGGCGCTATAGCTAGTTGAGAGAGATGACAATACATTTGCCAACCCAGCGAAATATTATGTCTTTTCCGGCAACTTCATGAAAATTATTCAGCATAATTTCTTTTAATCATGTTTTGTTGATGTCATTTTTATGATCATGGCATAGGCTTTCCAGGTGATATTATCCATTTATAGTGCTGGAAGCCGTGAGGGTGGAAAGATGCTTAATCGCTGGTGGAACAAAATCAAGTTCGCCGGCCGCCCCTCTCACAAGACTTAGAAACAAAAGATTGTAACGATTTACCCCCCAAGATAGTTCAATAGACTGAAATGTGAAAGACTCCTTGTATTCCCCTATCAAAGTTGTCGGGACAAGAGATACCGCAGTCACACCACCAAACTAACCCTAAAGGCATCAATTCCAAACCGACCGACTCTGGGTGATTCGCGGTAATGAAATGTTTTCGGTCTGATGTCGGTCTTGTCGGTTTGACTTGGGTATGAGAGCTTGCCTATAATACTAGTCTGGAGACTGAGGAATACTAGACTGAGACTTCAGTTAGTGAATTATGGAGGAAACCAAGCAGAACATTTATTCAAAATGTTTAAAATATATCAAACGTTATAAAATTGACTATATAGAAGGGAGTATTAATGTTTTAAATTAAAATAGACAACGCTGACGACCGCAGTCTGACAACAGGCGCAGCTGTCCGCTACGCCCTCCACTTTTTTGTCACCACACCCCCATGACTGCCTCCCCGAAGCTTCCTCGGTAGACTTCAGTTCACTGGAGTCTACGTAGTGTATAGAGTTTAGTTTGTCAGCTAGGAGGCCCCTCCCCCCGAAACTTTTGCATTCATTTGGCCCAATTTTGATCAATTATATATTTCCCGCCTTAGTTGAGATGGTGCCTTCCCGAATACTTCCCGGTAGCAATAACTAGGACCCACGCGCTGAACCAGGATTTATTAGGGGGGGGGGCCCAAATTTAAAATTATGCGAGACAAATATTGGTACGTAATAGTAACCAGCAGTGGCGTAATGAGCAAAAATGTTGGGGGCAGAAAAAAAAATCCGCATTACCCCACTCTTACAAGCAGGCCCGCTGAACGTTTTTCAAAGTGGGTGGGGGAGCTAGCGAAAGTATTTACGATCAGGTAGAGCTTAGCATAAATTGGCGTGGGGTCTAGGGGCAAAGACCCGGCGGGGGTCAAGGGGCGGAGCCCCCTGAAGCTCAGGGTGTATGGGCATTTAATTACGGTCAGATGAGCATATATGTTGATACCTTATTCATAACACGTGCAAGTCACTAATTGGCGTGGGGTCCAGAGGCTGAGCCCCCTGAAACTCAGGGATTTGAGGCATTTTACAACGGTCAGATAAGCATTCAGGGGCCGTCTTAGCCCCCGGAAGGTCAGGGGTTTTAGGCATTTAATTACGGTCAGATGAGCATATTTTGATACCTTATTTGTGACACTGGCAGGACACTAATTGGCGTGGGGTCCAGGGGCAGAGCCCCCGGAAGCTCAGGGGTTTTAGGCAATAAATTACGGTCAGATGAGCATATTTTTATACCTTATTTGTGACACTGGCAGGTCACTAATTGGCGTGGGGTCCAGGGTGCGGAGCCCCCGGAAGCTCAGGGGTTTTAGGCATTTAATTACGGTCAGATGAGCATATTTTTTATACCTTATTTTGACACTGGCAGTAAATGGCGTGGGTTCCAGGGGGCGCAGCCCCCAGAAGCTCAGGGGTTTTAGGCATTAAACTACCGTCAGATTAGCATCCAGGGGTCCGCCTTAGGGTCCTAGTTAGGGTCCAGAGGGCAAAACCACCGGAAGTTCAGGGGTTTGAGGCATTTAATTACGGTCAGATGAGCATATTTTGATACCTTATTTGTGACACTGGCAAGACACTAATTGGCGTTTTAGGCATTAAACTACCGTCAGATAAGCATTCAGGGGCCCGCCTTAGGACCCTTGGTGGGGTCGAGGGGCGGAGCCCCCGGAAACTCAGGGGTTTTAGGCATTTAATTACGGTCAGATAAGCATATTTTGATACCTTATTTGTGACACTGGCAGGACACTAATTGGCGTGAGGTCCAGGGGCGGAGCCCCCAGAAGCTCAGGGGTTTTAGGCATTAAACTACCGTCAGATTAGCATCCAGGGGTCCGCCTTAGGGTCCTAGGTGGGGTCCAGAGGGCAGAGCCCCGGAAGTTCAGGGTTTTAGGCATTTAATTACGGTCAGATGAGCATATTTTGATACCTTATTTGTGACACTGGCAGGACACTAATTGGCGTGAGGTCCAGGGGGGGGGGAGCCCCCGGATGCTCAAGGGTTTCTGAGCATCCAGGGGCCCGCCTTAGGGCCCTAGGTGGAATCCAGGGGGCAGCATCCCCGGAAGCTCATGGGTTTTAGGCATTTAATCACGGTCAGATGAGCATAAATTATTTTGTGACACTGACAGGTCACTATTCTTTCAAAAAAAATTGGGGGGGGGGGGCTCGAGGCCCCCGAACCCCGCCGTTCCGCGGGCCCTGACATATAGGCCTCTAAATAAGCATATTTCTTGCCTGACTGTAAATTAAGGAATTTGTCATTTTCCAACAAACGCATAAAAAAGTATAATTTACTAAAAAGTGAGGAAAAATCTCGGAAAATTACGTCATTTCAGCAACGTTTGTAAATCACCCAAGCCAAGCCCCCAGATCTACACCTTATTGGCGGGGAAAATCGCAACTGATCTCCCCTACCTTTCTTCTTTCTCTTTCCCTTTCTCTCCTCTTTCCCTTTCCCTTCATTCTCTCTATTTTAGGTTTGCTAGGGGGGGGGGCAAGGGCATTTCGACCCTCGATCCACACATTGTTGGCGAGATTAATCGCAACTGATATCCCCTTCTTTTCTTTTCTTCTTCCTCTTTTTTCCTTCCCTTTATCTCCTCTTTTCCTCTTTTCTTTCCCTTTCCTTCCTTCACTCTTATTTTTTGATGGGGGGAGGCAAGGCCCTTTCGGCCCCCGGCCCCCACCCCCGATCTCCTTCTTCCCCTTTCTTTTCGTCTTCCTCTTCTTTCTTTCCCTTTCTCTCCTCTCCCTTTCCCTTTCCCTTCTTTTCCCTTTTCCTTCTCTCTCTCTCTCTCTCTCTCTCTCTCTCTTTTGCGGGGGGCCCAAGGCCCGCTCGCCCCCTGGATCCGCGCCTGCTAGGACTCCCCCACCCCTCACTTCAATTCACATCGTGGAAGTATAGATGAGAGGGAGGAGGGAGACAGAGAGAGTGAGAGAGAGAGAGAGAGAGAGAGAGAGAGAGAGAGAGAGAGAGAGAAGGGGTAAGGGCAAAGAACATAGTTACACAGAACATAATTCCTCAACCAAGCATACCCCCTTCCCCCAGAGAATAAAGGTCTTGTCTAAAGACTCTAAAGACATAATGATCAGAAAATGTAAGATGGTCATATCGTGTAAACACGAAGAGTTAGATTTACAGTTACAACTCAGCAAACAGTTTCAAATACGAACCCTACTTCATTAAAAAAATCCTGATTGGGACATTTTCTTTCAACATGACATGACTCTCTCTCTCTCCCTCTCTCTCTCTCTCTCTCTCTCTCTCGTCCTCTCTCTCTCTCTCTCTCTCTCTCTTTACTGGAATTCTCGTAAACGTTTAAAACGTTTGCGAGCGAGTGAAGTGAACGAGCAAAATTTCACACTGAGTTGTATTCAATGCAAATATTATTTCATCTATATTATCTCTCTCTCTCTCTCTACGTGCCATAATTATCCTGAGACGTTGGCGACCATGGAGTGCCACAACTCTCTGTCCCATATTCTATGAAGTAATTCATTCTCCCCGAGATCAATTCCACTTTCACAGATCCCACTCATCCACATACATCTTCAGGACACCTCGCTGGCAAAAGTTGAAGTGTATGTTGAGAGAATATTAGTAATTTCTCAGAGCAAGGGGTCGCGACTGCGGCCCCTAGCCCCAATTACCGCCTCGTATGAATCTAACTGCAAATATTATGGATGATTCTAGTAGACGGATTTGTGAATATTTCAAGTTACTTGTGAAAAAATTACGGGATGGAGGTTTGCTTATTGGAATGAAAGGCTTATGATTGTGATCAAAGGTCTTAAATTACAAATTTGCTAATTGCAAAATGTATTTTTTGTTGTTGCTTTGTCGATGTTCTCCCTCACAAAAATTATGATTATTTTATCAAAGGGCGTCGCGCCAGTAGAATGCAGTTTTCATGCAAAGTCTTTTTTTATTTTGGAATGTAGGCTATACCCCCGCCCTCTCTCGAAGTTTCCCCAGTTGTATTGATTATCGGGTCTGTTCCTCAGTCTGTAAGGCTTTTTCAACGGGGACCATACCACCCGGACATTCATTTGGGACAATTTCTCTTAGGGGACAACACAATATACACCTTGAGAACCCGGACAACAGCTGTACAAGTTGGGATAATTATTCAAGGGGATTAAAGGATAGATGATGATGGTAATAATACTACATGTACTAATAATAATAACAATAACAAATATAACGATAATGATAATGATAATGATAATAATAATATCAATGATAATAACAATAATAATAATAATAATAATGATGATAATAATAATAATAATAATAATAATAATAATAATAATAATAATAATAATAATAATAATAATAATAATAATAATAATGATAGTAATGATGATAATAATAAGAATAATATTAATGATAAAAACCACAATAATGATAATAATAATAAGGAAACCGCGTATATGAAAGAGAGAGAGAGAGAGAAAATAAATTAGCCCTTGATTTTGTTAGTCTTATTTTCTTTTCGATGCGAAGACTGTTTGCATTCGAAGTGTCTTTCCCGCATGCACTATAAGCACTTACGACGATAGGGGCGCGGTTGGGTGAAGGTCGAGGGCCGCCGCGCTGAGTTGAACGCGGCGCGGCGAGAGGCGACTCGCAATCTCGACAATTTTACAGACAGTATAATAGTGTGGACGCGGCCAATCTACGCATGCGCGTAAGAAGGCAATCACCTGTACTGTACACAAACGACATATTTTGAACGTTAGCTCATTAAAAAACACTCCTTGATGTGCTGTTTGAGGACAGACTTTGATCATAACTGACATAATTTTGAAAGGTATGTATTGTAGAATTCACATAGATTAAGGCAGAGGAATGACAAAGTTAATATAGTTCCAGTAAAAGAAATGAAACCTACCTTTTTTTCGAAACGCTGTGCCGATCCATGTCTTGCTTGCTCGCCCTACCTGGGCCCTACGCCCTGGCCCTGGTCGGTTGCACGATGTGGATACCGCGTAGTCTATACCGTACTGCCAACTCGGCCGAGTACCAGGCCAGTTGTGTCCAACTAGACTCTACTTTAGTCGTTGTCGTTGATATAAAAGTCAGGTCAAAGTAACGAAAATGAATATACATGTCTTGTTGACTCCATGCACTGTCTCTGCAATATCTGACATTTTCTTGAGACCAGACGCAGTCACAACTCACAATTAGACCATGCAGATCAACAACATAACATTAACAAACATAGGCCAGCCGCTAGCGAACAGCGATGTACAGGTCTGTTTGGAGTAGGTTTGGTGGTGTGACTTAGCTAGATGCGATGTAGTCTTATTAACCGTATTCTTTCATCTTATAAAAAAAAGGAGAACGTTTCAGCCATATTAATATGCCCATTCCTCAAATTGCAATTGTAGACCAAGAACTGAAGAAGAAGGGTGAAAAATTTAAAAATCATTCAAACTTCGCTGTTGTCTTTGAATTTGTGGATCCGGAAATATTGTTGACTGGAACATTGATGTTAGAACAGAGAGTGATGAATGATGCATTCGAAGACCCTCACCAGGGTGCATCGTGGTCTTGTCTAGCATATCAGGGATCTGACATGTATTTTTCAATTTATTTAATTTTTACATCATTTAGCTTACAAATGTAGTCTATGCTGAAATAGCAATTAATATTTGTAGTTCTAGATTTCAGATTTTGACATTTACCTTACAAAGACCTTATTCCTTAGGAATGTAGTCTACTATTGATTTTAGTATATAGGTCTACCTGTATGTGAAGTGTTGATGATTGATATTTTGTTCAGAATTACATGCATGATATTAGTGCTGTAGCGAACCGTCGAACCGAACGGAAGTTCGCCGAACATGGCACTTACGAACCGAACCGAACCGAACCGAACCGAACCGAACGCAAAGGCCTGGTTCCGATGTTCGGCAGAAAAATGTAAACGTTTCCCAAGAAAATTAACTTGTCATTTATGATTTTGTACCTAATTTTCATGTCATAATTGCTCATTCTATATTTACTTTTTTCTGATTTTCTGATTTTCCTTCTTTGTGAATTATGCCTCTCAAGTGGGGGGCGCGCGACTTCACTGCATGATGCCATTTAAATCCCAAATCCTGACCTCTGCAACGTCGCGATCGCAAGCTATAAACAAGAATACACGTGTGTACTAGGCACTGATCAAAACAAATTCGGCTCAAACCCAATCAATAAAAAAATTAATATTTTAATTGTAACAATATCGGACAAATTTTACACTTTAAATAATGAAATAAATGTATATTATAGTATTTTAATTTATTTCTTCAGGAAAATTGTTTTATTTACCCTATTAAAAATTAACATTTAAAAGAACCGAAATCGAATGAGCCTGGGCTGCTATGCTATCTCTGTGTATTATAACGTATACATCAGTATATTCAAGATGGCAGCTTACATGACTCGTAACATTAGACAATAACCGTCTCGGCAAATCTGTAAAAATGGTTCTTGTAAAATTGCAAATAAAACACGAGGACAGAAATATGAATGTAAGTACTACTTTTCTTTAAAAGAAGTTACGTTTAAAGCAGTTTTTTTATGTGAAATTCGTGCCGGTCGGAAGCAGTGTTTTTCATCAGGAGTAGTAGGCAGAAGTCCTCCGTGCTGGTCGGACCCGCCCGGACCGCCGACCGCCGTAACTATAACGCTGCTTGCTATTATATTACCGAACCCCGAACCGAACCAAGTTCGTGTAAAAAATTGCCGAACTCTGCCGAACCGAACCGAACCGAACCCGAACATGGCGCCTGACTTACAGCACTACATGATATGGACTATAGATCTACAGTATATATGTGGCCAAATTTGAATCAAAATCCCTAAGAAAATAGGTTCTTTAAATTTGTAGTACATGCAGATCAAACTCAAATGAAAGTAACTCTGTGATTTCCTTGCAAAACCCTTCTTTAGTTTTGTATTGAGAATTATAAAACAAACCATGCCTTGTCCTGGATGTTGACGAAGGATCAGAATGATTATACTAGGTGGTGTGAACTACATGTACATGTACATTCATGTGCTTCATAATCTGTTCGGGATGCATGCACACATTCCACACAAAATATTGTCTATGGAGTGTGAGGATAAGTGGACATTTATGAGCCCTTTCTGTTAAAAAACAGATGAAAGAGTTGCTTTCAATGAAATCAGAGATATGTGAATTCATTTTAGATTGACCTGTACTTTAATAAACTTCGGCATTTTTTCTTCTTTTTATCCACCATAAGATTTTCCTCGAATTTTCACAGATCTACATATATCTTTTATTGTTTTGCTTTTACTTGTTCTGGGTTTCCTTCCTATGACTGACAAAAGTTTGACTCTAATCCTTGATTACAGTGAGAAAAAAAATCTTACGACACTCATTTTCTATTACCAGTAAAGTTAATTCCTCATAACAACTTTCTCAGCAAATATCAAATGCTTGTATTAGAAGTCAAAGATCTGAAAAATAACTTGGCAAGGGATTCATGATTGCACTGGAATGACATTTTAATACTGCCTGTTTGTGATAGTGCTAAAACCTTTCCTTTATTGTAAAAAGTTTCATATTTGAGACTGAAGGTTATATGATTATTGTTACACTAGAAGGACCCGCGGAAAATCCGCGGGATTCTAGGGGTGTAAATAGATACCGGTATATAAATTAAAACCACCAAGAACTGTATTTGCAAATTAGAGGAAACCATAAGTTCCCCACTCAACTTTATTTGCCATTTAGAGGATACCATAAGTTCCCGATAAGGCGTTGTGGCGTGCGCCCATGAAGCTCAGGGGTTTTAGGCATTTAATTACGGTCAGATGAGCCTGCAGGGGCCATCCTTAGGGCTTTTGGTGGGGTCCAGGGGGCAGAGCCCCCGGAAGCTCAGGGGTTTTAGGTATTTAATTACGGTCAGATGAGCATCCAGGGGCCCTCCTTAGGGCCCTTGGTGGGGTCCAGGCGGAGCCCCGTAAGCTCAGGAGTTTTAGGCAGTTAATTACTGTCAGATCGATGAGCATATTTTGATACTTCATTTTGTGACACTGGCAGTTGAGCAAAAATCCGGAAAATCATATCATTTTAGCAACATTTGTATATTACTGGTATCGAATAAGATATTAACCACGTTTGAATTTTATTTGGGGGGTAACTGTCCCCCCCCCCATCAGTACGCCAGTGTTCAGGGGCTCATAACTTTTCACTCCTATAATAAAAAACACACACGCTTTCCATCCTCTCACAATATTTCCACGATATGCGCATAACGCTAATATTATAAAATCCTCCATTAATTGTTAAATATAGTAGCCTGAGGAATGTTTAAGAAGTTTAATTCCTGTTTAATCTCCTTTTCTTCGAATGGAATGCAATTTTTATGTGATTCAATTCATTTTTTATTTTATTTTTGGTTAAAAATACAAACCATTTTACTCCTTTACTGCTGTTTTTTTTTTTTGGTGGGGCTTTTTTTTGGGGCGAAAATGCGTTTGTCCCCACTTCCGCGCCCTGCACTTGGGTATTGTTAAAGGAACATGCACATGAAAAATATACACACAAACAGGTTTTCACACCCCCTTTCACTTTCCCTCCTCCTCCCCATAAACAACACACAATTTTACACATGCATATATAGGACGTTTACACATGTACCTTACCACAAATATTTAGTTTAACACTATATAGCAGAGAGGGGATGAGATACAGAGGTAGGGGAAATGGAAGCGAGGGAGGGGGAGAAATGGAAGGAAGAGAGAGAGAGAGAAAGAGAATGAAGAAAGAGAGAGGAGGAAAGAAGTATATGTATGAACATGAATAATAAATAGTACAGAAAGTGGAAGAGTGATACATAGAGAGCGACATTAGAGAGATAAATAGAAAGAGAAAGAGAGAGGTGAAAAGAAAGAAAGAAAATTTAGTTTTATTTTGTATTGCTATTTTCTTATTTTATGTGCGAATTATAATTACTTTGCTTCAGCAACAACAAAAAATATTTGATGGACACAAATTCACTCAAACACTCATAAGCAAGTACCATCAATCATCACATACACATCATCTTGTTATTGATAGCTGAGTTATGTATGAAGGGTATATACAATAAATTTAGGTGTATAATGAAAATTTAACGACACAGTCATAGAAGTATATGTTTTAGTTTATTAAATAATGTTTGAATACTGTTATTATCAAACAGTATGATACATCATACATGTATATGAAAAAATTTGAAGTACTTGGCATCGCCCTTGACGTTGGGTTGCTAGTTGTTGGTGTTGAAGTCTTGGAGGACTGTAAATGAAATGAATGAAAAATAACAATACACAAATTATTGAACTATATAAACAGCACATAAATATTTTTTCTTCAGTTTACATGATATGATGATATGACCCTACCCAATTCAAAATCAGAGGCTAACGAACGAAAGAGACAGAAATTTTTGGTCTAGGGCCGCCAAGCATTTCAGCGGCCGTCAGAAATCAGAACTACAGAGTACAGAGTAGTACAGTACATTATTGAGTCATAACTTTATAAGGCATTAAAGGCATCGTTTAGATGCACATGCAGGCCAGCACTACGTGTTATCAGTGTCTGTGATATGGTGTAGATCTAATATAGAAGCCCTAAAAAAAAATCACGCTTCAAAACGATCAAGAAGTGCCTCAAAAAAGTTAAAATCTTTGAGTGACCAATTTTACCATACTCGTTTTCCCCAATAGACTGTAGTGTTATAATAAAAACCGTTACGAAAGCGCAAAATTTGGTTTGATTTCCAATCATAAATATCTTGATAATCAGACAGGCGATCGGCTTGTAAAAGTCATGGGATGGGGTTCCTGGCCTGACTGACCTAAGGCTAAAGCCTAAACTAAAGGTTTATAATTATCATTGTAGCATGAGCTAAATCCAGGATTTTGTTTCAGAATCTGAGATCGCGGATCCCTATAAAACGTATAAGGGATAAAAGTAAACTAAAGATGTGAGGGCCACTAACAATACACAAAGACCTCATGCATGCATGTTTCAACTTTAGAAATAGACCATACCACCAACAACAAACACGCCAAGCCCAAGGCCAGTGAGCTGAGCTAGTACGTGCATGCATGTTTACTATTCAGAGTCTACTAACCTGCTAACGTACACGACCAACCACCACACACAGCACAGTGCAGCAGCGTCAACGCGTCATAGCGCATGCATCTAAATTTGTCTTAAGAAATGTTGACAACGTCAACAATACTCATTAATTTGTATAGAATGCAATTGATTTTGGAGTGTGTGAACTTACTGTTGACGAATTCTGCATCAACACTCAGTGCCCGTAATAGATGAAGTAGAGTTTAAAATGTGAGTCGATGTGATGAATCTCCGGGCGAAGTCGCAAAGGAACGATATGGATATGGCGATAGGGAAAAGCCCCAGCTAGCTAGCTAGCTATATTGGTTGCCAATTACACTATTGAAACTTATTTTGTTAGTTTTAGCGTATATTCAATATAATCAGGATTATACAAATATATTAATAAATATTTTATTAAAATGTCATGTATTTGCTAAACATTTCAAATAAAAAACAAAAAACAAAATTTGTATTGCTAATTTTGGCAGACAATTAATGGATCGAGGTCGGACTGTGCTGCTCGAAAGTATAAGCTAGGTCGTTCCTTTTGCGTGATTATATATCTCCATTTTATCAAATTGTTATTGACTGTATAAACAATAAAAACATAATCGTAATTCTATGAATATTTTTTGTTAGAATGATATCAAATTAGAATAAAAATTTTTTTTTAGTGGCGATGGATTGAAACAGTTCGAGGCTCATGCATGCATGCAACAGGTCATGCATAATATTCATGAGCGTGTCACATCGTTTTTTTACGATTTCCTGGTCGATGGCGGGACAGCATGGGTAAAGACCCGGACGTTGCCATATAGAATTGTTTTCCTCGTCCCCCGGGTCGGGTCCCGTCCCCCCTCGACCCGTCGTCCGGGAGGAGATAGCTCTACCGACGTCGAGCCCGGACCCTCGTTAAGTGACGCAGATCGACGCGTTTCGACGCGAAATACGTCATCGGACCGCCCACAATCGGACCCATGGAGCTTGTCGTATTATTATTATAGATTATTAGAACAATTAATTTTTTTACTGTTACTAAATGCAAACAGTAAAACCTCTAGTTCAATATTAATTTAGGACTCCAGTGCCTTTTTATTAGGGGGAGGGGAATGATAATCAGTTTCAACTGGTCAAGTGAAGTAATCTTTATCCTGTCTCTTTCTCTAACAGGTCCCTCAACTCAAGGGAGAGTAGAGTAACCAAACATCCAACAGAATTGAAAGGAGTTGTGGATGTAAGATGATATCAACTATTACTTATTAGATGGCCCTTGTTTCATCAATAACTGCCACAATGAAGGATAAGAAAAACTCTAAGCCACCCAAGCACTGGACCCAGAACATTCAGGAGTGTGTCGTACGACGGGCTGCCGATGGTGGAATACACTTTGCGGTGGGCGGAGGGGCTGAGAATGGACAGTTTCCCTATGTCCATGACACTCGCAGTGACAAGATTGTGCTGGAGTCTGGAAAGCTTCATGTGGATGATATACTTTTAGAGCTGAATAACTATAAACTAGCTGGATATACTCTTTGGGATTTAAAATCATTGATCAATCACCTTGGCACTGAAGCACTTCGATTTAAAACATTGAAGGCTGGTAAGTCTTTAGAATAATTTCTCTGATCAGTAATTTGTAAATGGCAAAAGAGTATGTACTCTTGTTTACATTTATTCTTAAACTTGTTATAGATAGCATACATGTATATGCTGGAAGGTTTCATACAAGATGAAAAATATATTTGTCATCTTACATGAAACTTTTCATCATCCAATGCTGGAAACTACATGTACATCAGTTTGTTTTCTCCTTTTTCTTCAAATTTATTAGAAATCAACATGTACATGTATTGCTAAATGAAGCTGAAAACATATTTAAAGTACTTTGAACTTGCTTTCATTTTTGGTTAAATTTTAATATTTTGTCTGTTATTTTGTGGCTAATATGCTGGCTTGTACATGTACATGTACATACGTTTGTACAGGTTGAACCGAGTGATGCATTGCCACTACAGTGTACAGTACATTGTATATAACCAAGTACCGATACCCTGTCTTGTACATTTGTACATGTGCATTTGTACACAGTTGTAGATTTGGACTCGTCTTGTAGACTTTTAGAGTTGCCTGTACACTGTAAGTGTATTGTTCTGTCTGTGGTGAATTTGGTGAAATGAATTACTCCTTAAGAAATCATGTTCATCTCACAGAAATGTCTTTGTTATTAAGCGATCTTCCCACACAAAAATGTGTGTGCATGTATAATACTGAGTATTATGAGTAATAATTTATTTACTTCATTTGTGTAGAATTACTGGACTTTGAATCATTGAATGTACACAAACAGGGTTCAGTTCTATCTTTTCTTTTTATTACAAATGTATATAGACTTTGTATCTTGGCCTCAAATTGAATTGATATCCCATTGAAGTAAGTCAGTGTCTCTTTTGTTACTACTACTTCCGCAATGACAAAACAAATCTTGGTGAGCCATTTCCAGATAATCTTAAAGCAATCAGAAAAGTTTATGGAATGGAACCAACAGAACAATTTTAAAAAATTCATATTCACTGAAACCACATTTTCTATTGCTCAATATGCAGTTGGGATTACTGTATGACTCTCTTGTCTCTCTTTGCTCATTACTCTATTAAATCATCTACAAAAATAAAAATATGAGGAGATTTTTTATTTTATTTTCAACAAAAAAAGTTTAAAACATGTAAGTTTCATTTGAAGCTTGAATCTTTTCTTTTATTATATTAAGATATCAAGATTAAGGGCTTCCCTACATATCCTTGTAGGCCTTTATAAAATTGTGCATTAGGTCAGTAAGACAGTAACTCAGTAGGTTAATACAGCTTGGAGCATGATACCATCTGGGGAATTAAAGTAAACTCCACAGTTCCACACGTACATGTACATACATGTACATGTAATCTCATCATCAGCTAATGTATTAAACAGATAGATTAAGATATTTTCGTTTGAGAGCAAGAAGAGCTTTAAGTCTGTAAAAGTATAGGAGTTAATGCCCTTCTGGCTCCAAACAGACTCAATTATATTTTCTTGTTGCCGCCAATGTACAAGTACAGTACATGTAGGTGGGGTCTGCAAGAGGTGATTGGTTCATGTTTTATGATTTTGTTTTGTTTACATATATTTTTTATTCTAAAATACTAGTATTACATGTAGAGCATTTCAGAATTTGATTTTAATGTTTATAGTCCCATGTACAATGTACACATAGGCCTACGTGATTATACGTAAACTGCAACTTTGCAGAATTCTTGGACAATTTAAAGACTAGAGGAAGGGTTTATAAATCAAATGACAGGGTTATTGACTTACAATGAATAGACAGACACCAGCAGGCACAATTGAATGATCTTCATACTGTACACCTTTGTCCAGGTAAGGTTAAATCAAAGAGGATTATTAGCAACTGCTCTTCTATGACTGAATGCGGAAACCTTCACCACAGTATAAAGGAAATTGGGATCAGTTAGTGAGGAGGAAGTTATCAAGTGTCAAGAACCTGTGGATCAGGAAATTTTATTTGGAGAGGAATCACCTGGCTGTGCGTGCAAGGCTCTCTCCAGATAGTCTTCTTCTTTTCAGGTTGACAGTATTTAATAGAGATTGATCTGTGCACCTGTTGCCTTATTTTTGCATATACTGTGTATGATATAATATGACATCGAATTTATAAGTTATTGTTTATGACGTGAATGCATTGAATGCGTACACATACATATACGTGTAGAGCCTACTCTCTCCCATCCTACATGTACATGTACAGTGTACCTCTATTGCTTAAAAGCATAATTACATGAAATATGGGATGCTATGTGCAATTGGGCTCAACTTAACTTACACTTCACCCTTGAAATTCTACATGTACAATTATATGACCTACATGTAAGTATAGGCCTGCAATGTACATGTATATGTACATGTATTCATAACACTTGTAACATACATGTATGTGAAATTGTTAGTTTTTCATCAAATCTCTGATTTCTGAAAGATGAAAAAAGGGAAATTAGACACCAGGAAAAAGAGCATACAGTATCCAGAACTTGAAAAAACACTTTTAGTGTTTACAATTTGAAAAATGCAGGAATGGGAGAGATCAGAGTAAATTCCAAGTTTTGCCTAGTGCCTAAATATACTGTACATTGTAGATGTGGGAGAAGGGAAACCCCATTTGCATGTCTATTACTACCATTCCTTTGTATCATGTTGATATGACTGGACTGGACACTGGTATTGTTAGCTGAGTCAGTTTCTATTTATTTCTAGCGAACACGTAGGCCTAGCTACTTTGATATTGACCACTGAGCTTTGATTCAAGGAATCTAAAGAATGTGTTGCTTCTAATCTATGCACACACCCACAATGGGGGAGTTGTGATGCCTTTCTCTTTGTGGGAGGTTGTGTAGGCGGTCATGTACACGGTCTTGTGCCTTCCAATGCCTTTCCAAATGGGCTTACATTGTATGAATAATATCTCCCATGGGTTTGTGACGGAGTGAGTAAATATGTAAAGAGCTATACCATTCTTCTTCCATACATACTTTCTATCTTGATCACTGTAAACTAAATCCAAACAGGCAAGAATACATTATAAACAACTTCTGAGATCCATAAATGGACTGCATAACAATACAATTTGTTAGTGCAGTATTCAAGGTCCCAATATGGAACAGGTAATCTACCTTTATACATAATTTTGAAAATTTGGGGGGTGTATCCCTTGTTTCCTCCAGCTTAGTCCAGCTTTAGGTCATTACCAGATGCGGCCTTGGGAACTACATATATTGGGCTAAATATACCTGTATTATTGTTTTAACAGTGATTCTGTTCAGTAATGCTCTTTTTTCCCCTTTAAAAAATAACATATCATGTACATATGTATGTACATAGAGGCCAAATGTTGCATTCAACTCTGATAGCAGTCAGTAGATATACCATGTGAACTTACAGTATTGTCAACATACTGTACACGGACTGTATATATAAATACACTTGCTCCAAGTTTACATACCAGCGAATATTCTTGATTTATTTGTAATATGCATTACCATATATGCAATTTATTTCATACCGGTAGTTGAAATTTCCATACCATTTACCTCCATTTGTGTGTACTACAGTATGTTCAAAGACACAGCCATGCGGGTCATCAGCAAACAGGCAGCGCAAAAATAGGACTTCACCTCCATGCCCTGTCTGTTTTTCTCTAATCTTGTGACCTGGGCTGACCCCTCATTTGCCAACCCTTACAAACCTACACACACACACACACACTCATGATTTATGGTCACCACTCCATACTGTAGTCATTGGGAGAGCTGCACTGGAATTCCTGTCATTCATTCCATTTTTATTTATTGTGTACTTCAACTTGGCCAGATTGTTTAGGTTGTAAATTTTCATTTAGTGTGTGTCTATTGTTTTAGCCTGTACAGTACCCAGGGGGTCATTAACACACAAAGCACAGGGCAGTTGAGGATAATTAGCTACCGGTAATTACATACAATTATCCAGGGGGAATACATGTGTGGTCTTGCAAGTATACACTGTACATGTGTACTAGTTTATGGACGTTCATGTATTGTACAAAGTTTGGTAATGGTACTAAAATAAAGGGTGCTCATAATTTGGTTACATACTGTATATTTACAGTACACTGTATATACATCGTATATATATATATATATATATATCATCAGTATCAACTTTTTGTACATGTACTGTATTTTATGTGAAAACATGCACCTTACAAATACTATAGGTGTAAGCCTGTTCCGTCTGCATGTACATGTACATGTACCTTGGGAAATGACTTGGAAAGTGTACATGTACACTGTTCTATGGTCCTTACAAAAGTAGCAATCATTCTTCAAGTGTTTTTTCTTCTTTCCTTGCCCACCCACTTGTCCCACCACTCATTCAGAAAATATTACTATGGTTTTCTGGTATCGTGGTGAACTGATGATACAGTGGTAAACATCAGGGCATCGTTTCACAAAACTGTCATAAGTACACTGTACACTGTATAAGTTTGCCGACATCCCATATACACGCTTCAATGGGATGTCACCGAACTTGTACTTCTCGAAACGCTAGCCTTACGTCGCTTATGAGCCATGATAGGCAATTGGCCAGTGTACTATTGACTAAAGATAACTTCCTGAACTGTTACCGTTTGAAACCTAAAAATCTGGGGGAGTGTTTTCAGTTGAATTTGAAAGCTTTCATTGAAAGTTACTGAGCCTGTAAGCAATGAAAGAAGTGTAGGCCACTGTTTGAAAGGCGAATGACACACTCTGTTGACAGTTCAGTCAGTCCACAAAAGGGACTCTTTTCAGTGTACTGTAGGTACAGTGTACTTTGAGAACTCCCACCCCTGTAGTCTAATAATTAGAGGAGGTAGTAATTATGTGTCATTCATTGCAAGGAGGAAGAGGCGTTCATAGTGGGGAGTGGCCTATCGGGAGAGAACAATAAGACATGGGCTTATGGTTCTATTCATAGCATGAATCAGGTCCTTTATTCCAGATTTATCTCTTCTATTGGAATACAATACCGAAGTGTACATTCAGGAAGGAGGGGAAGAGGTGGGTGGGTATGAAGGAGGGATTAGCATGAATTGGCCTACATCACGTGTATGACTAATCATGATCCAATGTTTCTTTCAACTGAAATTGTAGTTTAAACTCACTCTGCCTGGTATGGATGACTGATGGTGTGGAGTTGAAAAATTATTTATATTGATGGGTGTGTCCCAATCAAGACTTGCCATATTGATGGATGACACATTGATGGGTGTACACATGTACATGTACATGGTAGTCCAGGTACCTGTATTGTAGATATACAGACTACAGTGTACATTTGTGATAAGATTGTGTGGAATAGGTTCATATTTGAATGTCAGGTTGAGATGATGTACATGTAGGATGTTACTTATCCCAATACCCGGATCTCTGGCCTACAGCAGGGACGTGATAGAGAAGGACTGGAATCAAGCCGCTATCCTTTGACCCCATGCTCCAAGCCGCCGAAAAGTTATGCGCTAATCTGAATTTGTTGACCAGGTGGTGAGATAAAAGAGCGCATGAAATTTCAGGATTTAGAATTCCTACATCAGAAAATGGTATCACAGCAACTGTTCGCTGTCTCTTTCAACGATTTCTCATCCATTGTTGAATGTGTAAAGAGTAGAACAAGCGAACACAAACTGGTGTAATTTCATCCTTTTTCCAACTGCAAAAATACAAAAACACGAAAACACGCATTAGCAAACTTAAAGTTATCGAAGATTGTAAATCGTGGATTACATAACGGGATATTAAAAGATGCACAAATTAGCGCATTATCCTAAAATATTGAGTTTTTGTCAGGATGTAATTTTTCTTTTACCAACTCTAGCACACAAATTATAGGAAGGACGGAGTCCTAAATTTGAAAAATTGTTTGATGCACTATTCCCAATACAACCCCATATAAAGTTTATAATTTACACTGACATTTTGCCGGTAATTTAATATCTTGTAATAAATGTGAAACTGGTGCCTCGCCTCCAAAATCCCGCAGTGGAAGCGGCTCGGAGCATGGAACTTCAAAGCCAAATGGAATGTTACACATCCCATTGTTACGCTTTAGAACTCACGAATGCGTTTGAATAAATTACAAGAGTTTCGACTCCTTTCTTTCACATCCCTGCCTACAGTTACAGAATCCTGTTCATGCACAGGTAGTTGCATGCACAAGTGAACACATATAAATAGGATCTTTATGTACATTGTAGGCCTGCATGTACATTCATAGTCATTGGTAAACAGTCTTCATGATCTGGAAAAGCTTGATTTAGGTTAAAATAAATACTGTTTTCATGTCAAGATAAAGACATTGCTGGCTTATTGTCAGATATGTACAAATACATGTAGACTATTTTTGCATCCATTGTACATGCGACGAGTACTCAAATACTCGAGTACTCGCACTGTTGACAACTACTTGAGTACGATTTCTCGTACTCGAATACTCGGCTGCCATTTTTTTTCTTTTTTTTTTCCCCCGATCACCTGGCACTGTCCAGGCCGACGGTCGCCCGTGCCAGAAGAGCACCGGCATGGGTAAAAATGTTTCCCAGCTCAATCATACACAGGGTGTCACTGTCAACTCACCACTCAGAAACTGGGACCAAATCTCCGGATTTCTGTTTGGACTCGGAGGAATATTTGTCTGTCATCTTTAGTTTTAAAAATAACATTGTTTCAATTATTTTGTCAAAAATTCAAAAGCACAAATATGCGCTTTCAACAGCAACTTGAAGTAAAATCGCGTGGGTTTTCAGAGACGAACCTTCGTACTGTTCGTAGTATGGTGTTGGCAAAAAAAAAAGATAAAAGAAGAAAAAAAAATCAAAAAATCAAAAAATTCAAAAAAATTCAAAAAAATTCAAAAAAAAACATGGCGTCCCAGCATTCGAGTACTTGCCTGTAAGCCTAGGAGTGTACTCGAGTACCTTATTACACGGTTATGCACAGCTAATGTGTATGCATGCCTGTTCAGTCAGCTGGCTACATAAATCAAAATGCTGATCTTGTCGGGCTATTGACACTTACTGCTAATTGTGACCTATTATGTACATGTCTGTAATTAACATTTAGGTGTGGTGCTATTAACTCATCTTGGTGGCTTTGATGAAGTTAGTGATGAGGAAATACTTGCTGAGCACTCTAACCGAAGATTTGTTTGATGAGTCGAGCTGTCTATGACTATGATGGTTCTCTGCCACTTCTCAGGTGGCTCACTCACTCGTCAGTTCCAACTTGTGTGAAGAAGATCCTGATGTACATATCAATTCTACAGCGTGAATCATTTTAAAAGGTGTTAGACTGTTTACGAGTTAGACTTGCCAATGAAAATTGAAAATCTTTAATTCACATCGTTGAATGTTCTCTAGGTTGTTGATGGTACACTTTAGATGTGCTCATGTGCAGGTTCATTTGAATGAAAGCAGAAATATCATCGCAACAGAATGGCAAAAGTTTGAAATAAATCAGACCAATATTTCTCAAAACATGCTTCCAGATTCAATAGATTTGACTGACTCTTGAGCATTGCTGGCTTAAATGAAAGCAATAATAATCATTATTTACATATTAATCTTTAAAATTTATCCAAATATGACTGGAGGACTAGAACTCTTTTGTGCCATTTATGAATAAGGTCTTAACATGTAATACAGGTCACAGTTTAAAATGACAATCCTTTTAGACTAGGGAGTAATATAATGAATTACATAATTTCTAAATTGAGTAGCAGTATAAAAATAGGCTGTACAGACTACATGTACATGACATTAACTATATGCACACTTTTCTGACGTCACTGTGTATCTTTGTGTAACTCTCACCTGTTGATATATAGTCAGTGTACATGCATGATGAGCTTATTTTAATTAGGTTCATGCAGTCATATGATTCATAATATCTCTGTTATTCTACCATAGGACTGTGACACATCTTGTTTGTTTGTGAATTATCCATTTATCATGCTGATTAATAGGGCTTGCATCGGGTTGCCCTAGATTATTTCTATCTACCAGTAGTCTACACTCCAGGATTGATTAAGTATTTAAAATACATCTACACAAGTAATACCACATACATGTACAATGTAAGTTATCAGGTCTATTAGAGACACATATTTACTTTAACTTCCCATTTTATTTTGAGAAACCTTATTTGCTCTTTTTTTGTTGGTTTAGTGTGGGTACTCAAAAACCTAATTTCAATGGTTATTGATATGCAAAGTACAGGTTTATGAATTAAATGAAAAATACAAACTTGAAAATGTTGCCTAGATTTACCCTGTTTGGCAGCAATAACATACTCTGATTTATATTTCTATTTGATAAAAAAGAGAAAAGATTGAAAATTTGGTTCATCTTTCTTATATTTACACCAGTATATAAAATCTGGTACACACAAGAAAGACATTAATACAAAAGCAGTTATGGTATATCGGAACAGTCTTTGGAAAGATGACAACTGCAACCTGTTCTTAAGTTTTAAACTCAGATATTTCGTCACCTGGCTTGCAGAAGGGCGTTAGCACTAAATTGCCTCAAACTTTTATAAAACTGACATATTTCCGAAAAAAATTTGTAGCCGTGTTCTACTATAACATTTCTATTAGTCTTTTAAGTTTTAAACCAATTTTCGGGACGGAAAGCAGTTTAAATATAAAACAAATCTTTAAATGCAAATAATTCGAAAAACAGTTTTTGAGTCGCTCGCGCGCTAACGCCCTTCTGCCAGCCGGGCAACAATTTGTTAGCTTGACGATTATATAATGTATGTGAATAGTCGTAATAATAATATTCAGCTTTTATATAGCGCTTAATACAAATGTCTCTAAGCGCTTTACAGATATACTATTACCCCGGTCATTGGATTCAGTGCTTGCCCGCACACACTGTGTGCACAATCTCCACTCCCTGGGGAGCATTCCAGCCAGGCGTTACTTGACGCTCTAAAACTGTTTGACCAACAATGACGGTCGCATCCTACCAGGTACCCATTTAACACCTGGGTGGAGAGTAGCAAGTGCAGGTTAATATCTTGCCAAAGGATATTAGTGCCGTGTCGGGATTCGAACCCTCGACCTTCGCATCTCCAGTCAAGCGCCTTAAACCACTC
This sequence comes from Mesocentrotus franciscanus, assembly GCA_037976565.1. NCBI lineage: Eukaryota > Metazoa > Echinodermata > Echinoidea > Camarodonta > Strongylocentrotidae > Mesocentrotus > Mesocentrotus franciscanus. Next base: position 24,211,101 of record CP137666.1, on the reverse strand, counting down.
GACCACGACACTCCCAGTCCTTAGACCATATATATTTTTAAGATTTTTTTTGTTGCCTATGGCCACAGGCTGCAGGGCATGAATAATTGGTCTGTAGTCTACAGTGTGTGAAATATTGCTCCATATAAATGTGTTAAAATGTAGAGAGCATAAACTTGCCAACACCTGAGCAATGCAGACTTATGCTCTAGGGCTATAATTCTTCATGTGGTCAAATTTGCATGAATTAGTAGGGATTTTGTGGGATTGCTAAAGGTCAGAGCCTGAAACCTGATGTAAATCAGAGATCGAGTTCGAACGCTCCCTAACTTAAATCCTGGGGGCTCTGTTGGTTACCATGGCAATTAGAGAAAGTAATCTGTGTCAATGTGGAAATTGGGTTGAAAGTGAGTTGGGAAGCCTTACATGGATTTACGGACCAGTTTTCTAAATTTGACCTTGCCTCGTTTATTTTTTGACTTGTATATTAGTCGGTTTGTTATGTGTTCATAGTTTCATCTCTTAGTAGGTCCATGGTTTCATACTCTTGGCTTCCATATATTGCATTATTTTAGAGGAAAGTGTGTGCGTGTGGGTACATGTATTATTGAATTTTTGCAGATATGAACCATGTCAATTAGATATGACTACCGGTATTTACATCGGAGGATCGACCTACAGTTCTACAAACATCTTTATCCAAAAGACTCAACTCAGTTTCTATTACCATGGATATGTGTGTATTAAGCGAAGGCAGATAGCTAACCAGACCGCTAGACCAACTCACATCTCTCTCTTACAATGCATAGGTTCTCTCTATGCATTTAAGGACTAGAAATAACCCATGTGTTCATACATGTACTTCATATCAACTTCTTTTCATTCACTAGTAAGTTTCCCTTTTTTGATCTTCCACCAGGTCAAAATCTTCCAAAAGACTTACGTCGGTACCTGACCATGCGCATGCCGAAGGGATCACCGGACCATGATCTACAGCAAACCATCAGGGAAAACCTCTATGTTCGCACAGTGCCTTGTAAGTAATGGGGATACATAGTTTTAAGGAAAAACAATGTCAAAGGTGATGTAGAACATTTAGGTGGAGGTCAGAGGTCATACTTTTATTGTGCCATTGACTGAGGTGCAGCTCTAGATCAGCCAGATCATTAGCTGCAGCTCCATTGATGCTTGTGTACTAAGTTTTTGTTTTTAAGGCTAAAATTCAATGTATATTCTTAATAAAATAATCAAAACAAATATTTGTTTAATTGTTTGATGAATGGGCTGAAACATTGGCATTTTAGGCAAGGTTCATTATTATTAATTTTGTTCATGGTTCATAAGGCTTGTACAATAAAAAGAAGTTTCAAAGTTAAACATAGAGTTCTGATAAGGTGTAAAAGAATCGGTGAAAAGGTTAATGTATTGGTCTACATGCAAACAAAATGAAATTTGAAAGACTTTGGGGATGGAATCAATACAAAGGATGATCATAAAGGAGGGTGTTCTTTTAGGTCCAAACCAGTGAAAAGAATATGGAGGGGATCTGGTACTGGTTCAAGATTCAACCTGGAAAAATCTCTTTAAAAGTTTTGGGAAACTGGACACATTCTAGAAGATGCTGAAATGTTGTATAAATATTGAAATACATACAAAAAGTTGGGTTGTAAAACTACTATAGTGGGATTGGTTGTATTGGTTGGAAACCTGGAAATAAACTCTTGAGAGATTATTTCTGGTATGTCAACTATGTGCCTCACTGGCATTCACCAAAAGACCAAAGGCAATTGGCTCATTTTCACTACTTTGGGGTTCTGCATTGGAGTGCAATTTTGAAGTAATTCAATTTGTTAATGTTTTTTTGGAGGGAGGGGGGGGGGGTGGATTTTAGTTAGTTTTTACATCCTAGATTACAATTCACTCTCGCTTCTGATGACATGAAAGGTAATCCTCATGTTAAATGTATGAGGATGTAGGCCCTACATGGATGTGGGTTTCAGTTGGATTACCGGTATAGCCTTCTGGAAAGATTTAATCTTTACTCATCTTTACTCATATTTTAGGAGAGAAGTGAAAGCTTTTTTTTTCCTGCCAGCAGAATTATGAGAAAAAAAATTACAGAACGTATATTTCATTCTGTTATGACATGTCTTTTGTTATTCTTGAACTAATGGAAAAAAGAGATTTCTGTAATAATGACAGATGAGCCAATAAATTCAATTCAATTTAATGTAGGCCTACATGTACATGTAAACCAGTAACCCAGAAGAATTTACCATTTTGTAGGTCTCTATCAGCCTTCATAATATCAAAATAAAAAAAATTGCACTCCCTGTAACCAGTCGTGGTGCTTATGAACTGAACGTGGACATTATTTCATGTACTCCATTTGTGTCTGTGACCCTTGTCAAGATTACCTGGATTTAGAAATGACCTTAGGCATGTGTTAGTGGTACACTTATCTCATTACATGTAAATCCTCTCAAGTCATTCACCTCCAAATTCTTTATGTTTCTCTTTTCTCCCATCTCACTCACTCTCCACTTTGCCTGCCTATGGTATTGAGTCTCTCAATGTTTCATGGCTGTTTTCTTCAGTTGTATTTCAGATATGGATAACTTCCAGACAAAACAAAATCACTGGTCACTATCACTCTGTACAATATGTGTGATTGTTTATTTACTATTGCCGGGTTCAATACCAATTATTTTCCACATGGGATCCAGATTGAACATTTTTAGAGTCTACATGCACGTCCTCATCTGTAAATTTCTAAATTAGATGTCAGAGATAAAGATTTCATGCAAAAGCCTGTTGTGGACCCCTGTAGTAAGTGTATATGGACCATTAGCAAGGCCCACTTATATTTGTAAGTGCATGTGGACAATCCATATAATTTGTATGAGTACTCTAAAATTCTATTTCCAATATTTCTCACAACATGCTTCAAGAATCAATAGATTTGACTGATTTGAGGGTCTTGAGCATTGCAGGCCTAAACAAAAGCAAAGTGGTGTATACATGTATGTACATGTACATATATAGTACTATACACATATGATTCGCCCTAAAAATCTGTTCAATTAGTTTTTGTCTCGCCTGCGTAGCAAAAAGCGAGACATAGGCGCAGCTTTTCCGGTGGTGGCGGTGGCGGCGGCGTCAACATCAAAAACTTAACCAAGGTTAAGTTTTGAATTTTTAATATAATTTTGAAAGTATAAGTTCTTATTCAATGAAACTTGGACTAAAGGGTTATCAAGTATCCCCAATCATGTGAGGAGAATTTCAGGTCACAAAGTCAAGGTCAAAGGTCATTTACGGTCAACAAACTTAGACCATGTTGTGGCATCATCATCAAAAACTTAACCTGAGGTTAAGTTTTTGAATTTTTAATATGATTTTGAAAGTATAAATGATTATTCAATGAAACTTGGATTAAAGGGTTATCAAGTATCCCCAATCATGTGAGTAGAATTTGAGGTCACTAAGTCAAGGTCAAAGGTCATTTACGGTCATCAAACTTAGACTATGTTGTGGCATCACGTTAAGATCTTGAATTTTTTTCGTAATTTTGAAAGTATAAGTTATTATTCAATGAAACTTAGACTAAAGGGTTATCAAGTATCCTTAATCATGTGAGTAGAATTTGAGGTCACTAAGTCAAGGTCAAAGGTCATTTCCGGTCGTCAAACTTAGACTATGTTGTGGCATCACGTTAAGATCTTGAATTTTTATAATTTTGTAATTTTGAAAGTATACATTCCTATTCCATGAAACTTGAACATAAGGGTTATCAAGTATCACCAATCATGTGATTAGTCTTTTAGGTGACAAAGTCAAGGTCAAATGTCATTTCAGGTCTGCATATTCTTAGTCAATATTCACTTCAAAATGCTGATTAGATTCAGAGGATTTCATTTTGGGGGGCCTGCTAATGGGCCACCCTGCCTATCAATAATGTCCCTACCTCAATTTTTCATCATATCGAATTGCGTAATGCAGGCGAGACCGCCGAGAGCGTTTCACTTGTTTATCCAGTTTGTTACTATTAGCTGTGAGTCACTTGATACATTAACAGTACTTAGCTAAACATCAAGAAGGATTAGCAATTTAGCATATATTATGAAAGAAACCAAGTATTTGGATTTTGTGTGCAAAAAATCAGAAACCTTTGCAATTGAGAAGATACACATGCATATTTGTTTGGCAACTTCTACTTCTGGTACATGAAAAGCTTAAATCCAGGAAATGCCAGATTTATTATGGATACTTCTTCATATTTCCATGGTGATACATTAAAGTAAGGTGCTGTGACACTTTTTATTAATATATGTAAATCCTCCCCTTTTACACATATGCATTAAATCTCTCCTACATGTACAATGTACATCATGAGTAACTGCATTGAATAAAGTTCCGCATTGAAATTGCAGTGGCAAATGAAATTACAAATGGGCAAAGTGCGCCCCACATTTCCAGATTGTGTGATTGAGTTGTTTCCAACTCCTCATTTGTCTTGAATTATGGAGCACAAGTGACAAAAAAATATTTGGGTTACTAATGCAAGTACAAAAACTACTTTCAAAATTTTGGAATTTTTTATTAACAAAATCCAGGTGTAAAGATAATTTACTTATTTATTTGTTTACAAAATTGAAGAACAGCAATAAATGAATACAATGAATATAGACATACTAAAGCTTTTCATCTTGCACTCATCAGAGTAAATTGCAAGAATGAACAGAAAGACAAAATCACACAATATAACTAGTGGAAGCTAAAGGAACAAGATGTAAAGCTTTAGTACGTCTGTATTCATTGCTGCTCTTTCGATAATTTTTTATTCATTTATTTCTTTTTATTTTCTTTTAGTTTTTTTAATGAATATAATTTGCATAAATTGTAAGATTGTGAAGTTGACATTTCTCAACAAAAATGGCGCTGCTGTCTTGTCCCCTCCATAATTTAAATGTGTATGCATGTACATTTTGATACTTTCAAGCTATACTTTACAGAACTTTGAGACCTTGGAGGAACCATTAAAGAGCACCCATTCTCTTGAACTTCTAAAGGCACTCAGTCCCGTAGTTTGTTATCTCTGTATAATGCAAATGATACAAAGATAACGTTAATTTGGAGGATCTTAATATCAGTTACAGCAGGGTCAGAGCCTTCTAAATTAAATTAAAACATGAATTCATTTATAAATCTAGATTAAGGCCTTTCAAGTGAAGGTAATATTGTGAAATTGAGTGCATGGGCCCTCAGCCAAACAATATTGTGTGCAGGAAAACATTCAGTGCATGGTAAAGCTGTCTAACTCTTGGGATGGTGTACTTCACTTGGGAAATAAAAGGGAGGGTATCTAACTCTCAGAGTAACATACTTAAAGGTATAGACCAGTTTGGAAATGCCCCCCTCTCAAAAAATGAAATGGAAGCTTTTATTACCAATAATGTGAAAGAATATGTTTTGAGTAATACGTGATGATACAAATTTTGCCGGGAAACCGCCTACTAATTGATATATTTGGTAAATTATATCGATCCGGCCTGGATAGATATCGCGAAGCCATTTCAACATTGAACATTTGGGCATATATTTCTGCTTTTTTGCAAATTTAGGTTGAAGTATTACCATCTAAACCTCTGAAGGCAATATTTAAACAATATTGACTGGATATTTTGCACCCAAAACCCTTGAACTGCAATTTTACCACTACCAGTCTATAGTAGGGCTGTGCATAACCGTGTAATGAGGTACTGGAGTACACTCCCAGCCTTGCCCGCGAATACTCGAATACTCGGACGCCATGTTTTTTTTTTGAATTTTTTTGAATTTTTTTGAATTTTTTTGAATTTTTTTGAATTTTTGAATTTTTCATTTTTTTTGGTCTTTTTGCCAACACCATACTACGAACAGTACGAAGGTTCGTCTCTGAAACCCCCGCGATTTTACTTCAAGTTGCTGTTGAAAGCACCTATTTGTGCTTTTGAATTTTTGACAAATAATTGAAACTATGACCCCGTTCTCATTCACTTCGTTGGAGCGGTCTAACTAAGACCCGTTCCTCAGGAGCGGTTCTTAGGTGAGTGAGAACGGTCAAAGTGGTCCAGGAAGTGGACTTCTGGACCGCTCCAGAAGACCACCTCGGGAGGTGGTCTTGAGGAACGGGTCTTATTAAGAGCGGTTTGGAGCGCTCTAACGTGCGAGTGAGAACGGAAGGCGTACTTTGAACGGAAGTGGTCTAGTGACGTTGCACGCGAAACATGTAGTACGGTACATACGCTTAGTATTCCGCGCGCGAACAAATTTACCCGCTGACCTGAGCTGCCATAGCAACAAGACCACTTTGACTTGTGGAGCGGTTTGAGCCTTAAAAAACTGCTCGGAGTGTGAACCCTCGCAAACCGTTCCTCAAGACCCGTTCCTCTGGAGCGGTCTAACTAAGACCACTTTCAAAGTGAGTGAGAACGGGGTCTATGTTATTTTTAAAACTAAAGATGACAGACAAATATTCCTCCGAGTCCAAACAGAAATCCGGAGATTTGGTCCCAGTTTCTGAGTGGTGAGTTGACTGTGACACCCTGTGTATGATTGAGCTGGGAAACATTTTTACCCGGGACCATGCCGGTGCTCTTCTGGCACGGGTGACCGTCGGCCTGGACAGTGCCAGGTGAACGGGGATAAAAAAAAAAAAAAATGGCGGCCGAGTATTCGAGTACGAGAAATCGTACTCGAGTAGCTGTCAACAGTGCAAGTATTCGACTATTCGACTACTCGTCGCAGCCTTAGTCTATAGCTTTAACATAGCACTTGATTAAAGTAAATGGAGCATAGACTCCTTTGAGATTTATCAATAATTAAATGTGCATGTAGAGAAGTATTTACTGATTGAATATGTGGGTGAACCAGTATGTTAATCAACGATTCACATCTTTCTACATACAGTTGTAGGTGTAATGTAATATACATTTTATGTCTCTAGTGTCCTTTTAACCCAATGATTCTTTTCTAATCAACTTCTGTCCCCATCCTCTAATAATTTTCGTCTTTCTCCAGGTACAACTAGAACTCCGAGGGAAGGAGAGGTGAATGGTGTAGACTACAAGTTCCTCTCCGTAGATGAGTTCCTGGCTCTGGAAAAGAGTGGTCACCTACTAGAAAGTGGTCTTTTTGAAGGTATTTGCGGCCAGATGTACAAATCTTTTCTCCAGAGGCAAACCACCAGATGTCTTAGTTCTTGGACATCTCATAGAAACGTGTTTTATCAAATATACACTTGTTTCAATGAGATGTCCATGAACTTAGATTTTTGATGGTTTTGAGAAGCTTGCCCATGGAGGCTATTTTTCTTTTTTTTGGAGGGGGTAGTAGTGGCAATTATTGTAGGAATGGCATTTACTTCAGAAGCTAATTGATTTCAATACTTATTTTATGATGTAAAAAATTGCTTTATACATGTACATCCCTGTAGAAATAAGGGGGATGCCAATGATTAAAATTATGATTGAGAGTACAGTTGTAGTATTATTAAAATTGTTAGTGGAACAGCCACAGCAAATGTTCTAATCTTCCAGAATATGATTGGACATGGTGATTTCTTCATTCTAACTTGGCCCGTATCAATAACTTACTTTTTTTTTTACAAAGGTATAAAAAACTACAATGTATTTATGAAAATCATGTATGTGTTCAAATAAACTCTAATAAAAATTTTACAAGTGTAAGTTCAGTGTGGGTTCAAAGACACTGAAAAACAAGACTGGAATGTGAGGTATGGTGATCCTTCTTCAGATAGGAAGTCATGCATACTCATCAATGACACGGACCTTTACAGATTTACAATTATTCTTAAAACATTTAATGTTATAGACAATAGGAACAGATGACTGATTAGCCATGCTTAATGTAATAACAATTACACATGAACTCTTGATACTGTCTACTGTTTTTTTGCTTCGATGGGTGCGTTTATTATCAAATTTTTTGCCTAGAATCAGCGATTTCAAACGTCCTTCAGGCAAATTTTTAAGGTGATAAACGCAAAGCCCTTTTCAAACGTCTTTAGATATGGGCATAGTGTAACGCCAAAAAAAGTGCGTTTTGAATGTGACATACAGCCAGAATCACGTTTCTGAGACATGATAAACGCAAAGCTGTTTTGAACCACACATACAAATCGGACCTTCCCAGGCTAATCTGCTTCCCGGGTCAAACGGCGCAAAGCAGCTGCGCAGAGACAAGGCCTTTATTTTGAATCGTGAAGAGTCGATAAACACGAAACACGTTCGTATAGTGGGGTTCGATATGTACATATACGCTGATTCTGAGTGGCAAGACACGATAAACGCACCCTAGGTGGGATATTTGTAAGGGTAAATGTTTTTAAGCTTTTGAAAATGAGAAAAGAAGAAAGGGGAAAATCGTACTGAGTACTTGCCCACAAGAGGGCATATGGCACCAGTACCAAAAATAACTTCCTGATAAATAAGTCTGAAACTCTGAATGATATTTTGAAGGCACTTGGGACATTGATTCGGCAAGATTAAAGTTCAATTGCAGAACACTTTTTGTTTGCCCTCCTGACTATCCATCAACACTGAGAGAGTTAAATTACAGTCAACATTGCTTATATTTTTGTGCATGTCATAAATGATAATAAGTTTTCTATGCTTTTTGTCATGAAGCCACAGCCTTGATTTTTGTTATTGTTGGTTCTAGATGCCTTTTAGATCACATGTTATGACCTTCCGTTTGAAAGAGTCTGCTTTTTGTGAAAAACTCCATGAAAAGATATTCGCTTGATGGGACCTTTTGTTCATTTGAATGGGAAAACTATTTCTTTGGAAATGATTTTGTTGAGAAACGGATGCGTGACAGCCTTTTATAGTGTGACGTTGTTTGCTGTGTGTTGTTCAAGTGCGTGTATACCAGGACTGGACTCAAACTTGAAACTGCTTTGATTATATCTCGTCATAAAGGGACTGATTTATGTGAGTGATACAGGTGGATAATTCTTGATTAGTAGCCCATATCCATTGGTGAGTCTGGAGTTTGTATATTTGCACTGTAGCATTTCCTTCTTGATAATCGCAATCAAAGTGTAGGGTAGTTGTGACTATTTATGACTGTGAGTTGTAAATGTGTACAGTATATTTTGGGGTGTATTTCCTCTTTGTTACCTATTCATGGAATCTGAGATAAGCCTCGCATAGAAGTGTTCAAGTCGCACATTCTTCATTTGATATATTATTTTAAATTCTGTTCATCAAGGTGTATAGGATTTTGGTGGAATATCTTGTTTCATAGCAAATTGGAGGTGTAACATAAATGAAACTGAAACCACATTTTTGCTATTTTAAGAGCATTCAAGCAGAGTTTGGTAATCATGTCTGCTCTCCATTTATAACCTGATGTATACTGTTTCCCATAGAGTTTAAATAATTTTATTTTTTAACTTCTTATCATGGAGCAATTGTGAGAATGTTATTCATTCTTGATAGATAAAGTTTCTACCTTCTCAGAAATTAATTTTTGTACAGATTGATCAACAAAGTTCTGAGAAGATATAAACTTTGTCTATCAACAATAAACAATATTGTCACAATTATTTAATGAAGAGGTAACATAATTTATTCCAACTTTATGAGCAACAGTGTTTGTAGACTGCATTGTAACACTAAGCGTGCCGTAAAATAATGTTTACAAGCATATTCTACCAAAATGGGGATTTACAAGAAGAGAGTATGTGTGTGTCTGACCCCCACACGTGTGTGTGTGTGTGGGGGTCAGACTTGATTTGAATATGTTCTTTCTGAAAATATGAAACGGGAATGTTAGATTATTTCATGCTTCTCTTTTTTCTGTCAAGGGCTAATTTCTTTTGATATTGTGCTTTGAGTGTTGGGAAGAAGAAAATACTAATTGGCTACTTTGAAAGCAAGGTTGTATCTGCCGTTATAGAGTATAGGTGTGTATTCATCAGCTCGAGATTGCCAAATAGCCCGCTATTTCTGATTTGGGAAATAAGCCCGAAGTTACAAACCGCGTCTTCATCAGCTCGAGTTTCGCATAGTGCGAGTCTTCGGGCTGGTGAAGACGCACCGGACAAATAGCGGGATATTTTGCAAACTAGCCCAAGATATCTTGGGATGACTATCTCGACCAAATCTCCCGCTAATTGCAACTGCGGGCTGATGAAGACGCAAATTAGCTGGATAATTTGCGATCGAAATAGTTAAAATAGCGGGTTATTTGGCAATCTCGAGCTGATGAAGACAGGCCTTATGAGTACATTTACCTTTAATGTTTGTATATCATCGGTTACACCGTACCAGTATTTAAGATATCATTGGCTGATTTTGAATGTCGGGAACAATCACAATAAAGCATAATAGCAAAACAAATTTTATTTGCGTACCTGGATTTCAGATAAATGCTGCCAAAATTTTAAGAAAAATAAACTGATTTTTTTTTGCATTCCAATTGAATATGCATTCAACGTCTAAAGCGTCTCTGAGCCATTGTTACTTTTGAAAAAGCCGATCCCACGTATCCATTCTCTGGTATTCTGTATGCATTGTGTCTGAGCAAGGGGCCATGGTCTAAGCGATATTGCCTCAGGAGATGCCGCAGCTCCGCCATTGACTTGTTAATACACTCACAAATGTGCACACCCCTTTAATGTATTGCATTTCATCTTGATAAAAGGAATTGAATACTGCAATTATTTGCATATCAGGGCACCCTTCAGCATCACTTCCAACAGAAATTGCCTTTTGTGTACGCTTGAGCTGTATCGATGCAACGGCAATGCAATTTCTCTATTCCTCTAAGGCTCTAGTAACTCTGCCAAGGTTGAAGTCAGATACAATCAAGAAACCTTTTGAGCATGATTTTGGAATCATATGTATTAACTAGCTACCGATCCTTCACTCAACATGAGTGAGCAGTGATTTCTACTGTAGCATGTAGGAAAAAAATACTAGTGAATGAAGCATGTTCTCTCAGGTCATCGAGACTGCTATTGATGTCTGTTTGTCCGTTGTCGGCATACGTTAATACAGTGGTGGAGGAGAGATGCTATGTATATGATGATTCTGTGATAATACCAGGTCAGACCCATTCAAGGTAATCTAACATGTTTGTTTCTATATAATATGAAACGTTTATGACTGCTGTTGAATGATATACTGTAAAAGCTGTTATTTTCGCGTGATTAATTTTTTGCGCTGGGCGACCCCAAAACATATCCGCGGGTTCTTAAATTCGCGTTGCACGGAATTCAGCCCGTTCAAAACATGCATAAGAAGTCATGAATATATTTTCGCGAGTTCTAAAATTTGTGCTTGCCGCGAAATCCGCGAATATGTACACGTTTACAGTATTATGAAATTTTTATATCTGGTCTATAAATTGTTTCTAAAAGAGATGAGCAATAGTCACAGCTTACACCTGTAGATCGACTTCCAGAATCCCCTGATATAGCCTAGATATCTTTCTAGATATCTTTCTAGATTGTTTTGCAGTGATACTTCCTCTACAAATCAAAATGTGAAAACAAAATAAATATTGACTTCAAGTACATCATATTTTTAATCTTAGGATTAATTTGAGCTTACATGATGTGCATTTCTACACATTTGGGCATGTATACACACATGTACTTTGGACTACAAACAGCATAAAGTACTCACAGACAAGTTCATCGACAAACCATATGTCTGCTGTTTCTGACATCACACAAAACCACTTACCCCTATTATTGTAACAGTGATCTCATTTCCTTCATCTTGGTCTACATTTCTTTTGGTGCATCTTGGTATTTCTATTCAGGCATGTTGTTAGGGGTACCAGAAGTTCAAGCATTCCAAAGGATTATGTCAGGTGACCTTTGTCAACCTAGTTCCAACCTATTGGCCATTTCACAAATATGCATCCAAGATCATTCAGGAGCATTTTTCCTTAGTATCTTGGGCAAAGTGAAACCAATTCATTCTGCATGTAGGAACGTAGCAAAACTTTTAAACTGTCTCTTTGTTGATGGGTTAAGCTTACATGAAGTAGGCCTACAGGCTAGGCCTTCAGGCTAGGCCTTCGAGTGTAGGCTAAATCAAAATGGTCTTTTTCTTTTTCACAATGGGACGATGGGCCACGTTTAACCAACTTTTCCATGCAGTTCTGTGGTTACTTCTGGGAAAGGGGAGGAATATTTCAGTGCATTGAATCTGAATCATGTGTGCCTTTATGCTCGCTATACGCTCCTGCTCAAAATGAAATTTCAGAAGTAATTTAGAGCACCCTTGATTACCAATATTCTCCAAGAATCTTCGGTAAATGCAATTTGTAGATTTCATTGGGTAACACTTGAAAGATCACTGTTTGGTATATACTGTATGGCCTAATCGTAAAATACAAAATTATAAACAGTTGATATTATTTGCAACCTAATCGCAATTGCGTAGATAAGACTGAGATAGAAGACTGCAAACTTGCGATTGATTGGAAGACTTTTGATTGATTTGGATCAATCGCTACTGTTTATAAGACGAGGTCCAGATCTCACCAGATCACAAGTTTGCAGGCATATTGTTGAGCTGCACTGTATGATTGGATCAAGTCATGACATCTGTGTATTAAATTGGAGTCTTTGCATACAGACTATGAGGAGCATAGACTATCAGTAAGTTTCTAGACTGCATCCTTGCTTTTCTTCAGGGCAAAAGATGGCTGGAAGAGCTTCAAAATCACATTAGCTTCCATCTGTTTGTCTGTTTCATGGTCCGGGCTCTTCTAATTAGTAGATACACACATCTGTCTTTCCAGCCTCGCATGCAATGTATCTCGATACATGGAAGCATTGCATTTAATAGACAAATTCAAAAGTGGAGGTAATCGTGCATAGGAAGTCTCTCTCTCCCTCTCTCTCTTTATTAGATTAAATGTACATTTTCATGATCGCCTATGTTTCATACTGTCTGCAGTTAGCTTTTATCAGCATCTTTGAAAGCCAGTTACTGCTCCTGCAAACAAGAAATATTGTTCTTAGAAGTATGAGCCGGAAACTGGACAATGCAATTATGAGAGTACATTAGATGCACTTATAAATATTGAGTGTGTATGAAGAGCATTTATCTTGAGAGGATTTTGCCAATATTGGATTTTCATGTAAAATTATATTAATGCCTCGGCCCTTAGGGTACTGCAACAAGACCCTATACATCATTTAAGTATCACATCTGCCCATCTAGATAACAAAATATACAGTTTCTCAGCTGTACAAAAAAAAAAGAGGCTTACACACTGCAAAAATATTCTAAGTGTGGAAGTGTGCCTATGAATATATTCTGCTGTGCCTTTTCCAATTCTCTTCAAAGATTCTTTGACTTCAAAGATGTTGGCCAGAAGCAGAAGACTGATCCTTGTAAAATGAAAATGATAGCCATCTTTCATAAAATATATGATGTATAATGCACATCTTCAGAATAGCAGGATGAAACTTAAAATAGATCTTATTCAACATTACCATTTTCCTTCTTGTATTCAAAGTATTCCAGTCGTAACAAATTGAAGATATTAAGAATCAAATGCTCATTATGAATAAGGTATCAGTAGAATGCAATAGAAAGGCCAAGTCAATAGTCATTCATCATTCTGAGCACAGAGTATTTAACCTCTTTTTAGGAAGAAAAGTACCCCAGTACTAATAAAGCTCTTCTTCAAAGTCACCAACATAATCACTTAGCATTTAGGCCTACTTAAAGGTATTACAAAGTTTTGGTATGGGGTCATGAATTTGGTTCAAATGAACATATTGGAAGCATATGCGATTTTACAATATTCAATGATCGTTGTCGCAGTTGAAATCGAGTACAAAGTGATGAAATTGTGAATAATAAACTCTTTATGTTGTATAACGCCCTCTCAAGACTGATATTACTATAGCTTTAAAACAATGTTTCTTGACTACAATCGACTGATTTGCTATTCCCGTTTGGAAATTATATATCGGAACTGTATATTCTGAGATTTTCATGGTCGCAGCTACCATGGATGGCCTTAGGCGCTATTTGAAATATTTGAAATTTACCGGGAGCACCGGTAAATTTTGATTATTCAATTTGCTCGAAAGCAGAAGTATTAGGGACTAAATTTTTTAGTGCTTATAATACATCCACAGGGGCATCCAAATATATAAAAAAAATTAAAGAATTACTATCCATCCAATTTCAAACTTTCCCAAAACTTTGCAATACCTTTAATCACAAATTTAGTTTTTATTGATATTGATAGCTTTTCTTAAAGGTCACATGCATTTCTTATGATAGCTTTTGATTGAACTAGTGCTACTTCGCAATTATGCTGCTCTATTAATTCACTCTAAGGGGAGAAAAAAAATGCTTCTTGAAGTTCTATTCACAGTATGATAAGATATAAGAAAATCAACATATTACCTCTTTGTTTGCTACACATTGAATCCCTATTGCCTGCCACATTGCTGGTAGTATTAACACAGAGCTGAGCGAGAATACACCTAGGACATTTGTTGCCATTCGTTTACATGTTTAAAAAAAAATCCTACTGCGGTTTACTTCTGCATTTCTGATCAAGCCTTTTTGGTTTTGTTTTCAGGTAACCACTACGGGACACCGAAGCCACCCCAGGATCCACCCCCTGAAACGCCTGTCTCTAGCCCTACAGAACCTGAACCCCAGCCCCAGCAGAACAACTCGTCCAGTAACACAACAGACACAGCAAGTACCAACAGGCATATCAGACCAGGTACGCTTCCTTGGGAGTTACATTTAAAGGGTTTTATTGGTTTTAACAAATATAAAGATTTTTGTTTAAAGGGGTTACTAAAAGTTTGAGCAAAATCTTATTAAAGATAAGAAAGTTATGAGTTCTTGAAGTTGTAATCAATGAAACACAAATTGGCAACTCTGTGACATACATGTATCTTTTGAGGTCCTCTCCAATTCGCTCTTAATTTCAATTTTGTTAGTTATTGACGAAGGATTAGATTTGTTTCATTCAGGGTTCATTTAAAAGCATATATGTGATGATGATATCTACGGGCATATGTGCTTAAAAATTTTCTTGAGAGAAAATACAAATTTATGTATAATGAGCAATAGGAGAGGACCTTGAAAGGTACATCAGAGTTGCCAATTTTCGTTTGATCGATCGATCGGTACCCAAAACAAAGTAGTTAGGTCAATTTATATTTCTGCATTGAGCAAATAAACTAGCTGTATAACGTCAGTGGAATATTCTCACTAGAAATGTAGGTTACAGCTATGTTCAAGCAATGTGATTGCATCGCCAGAAATTCTCGTAAATTGGATTGATTGGAATTTGTGGTGCCTCATGTTGTAAATCAGAGGGTACGACTGAAGTATTTATGAAGCAAGCGGCATTCCATCAATTTCTAATTAGTATTCATTCTTCCTGCTTTAGCCTTCCCCATGGCAGATTATTATTTTTTGCTTCAATAGTCAGGCTTTCAAAATGGCAGAGATATTATGCTTTACAATAGAATAGATTTAAGATAGATAAACGCAAGACAAAATTAGTATTCAGATCTATTATTAGTCATTTTGTGGGTGTTCAGCTCGACTTAGCATTCTTATTTGTATATTGAAATGGCTGATGTGGCTTGTTTGAAGGCTACATCCAGTGACCGCTGTCACTTGTTGTTGGGCTGTGGGCATCAACTCCTCTTCACCAGGAAACAAATGCTTATGGTTCCAAATATGTAATATATTGCACAAGCTGCACCCCTTATTCAGGGCCATATACTCATAATAATGCTGCAAGTATATAGACTCGTACTGGTGTTCAGGAGATACATATAACATGTATCATTATTGTAGAGAAATGACTTGAAGCACTTTGATGACTCTATATTTGGTTCGTTTGTGATAAAATAGCTGTTGAATAGGATTAACTAGATCTCAACTAGGTCCATGATGACTGGAAGGTAAGACAACTTTGAAAACCATTTTCATCTGGTAAAGTTGTGATGTTCAATTCGATCTTCTTATTACAGTTTGTGTATAAGTGTTGGTTTTGTGCTTTCAGTCAAATGTTTTCTTCATCATTTTTTTTTTTTGCCATTGTTTACACTAAAATTGATCTCGAAATTTATATATATTCTTCATTTTGTTAGTCTGATTTCTTTCACAGTCATTTCAAGAGAAAAAGAATGAGTTTGACATGAATATTTGAGCATGCCCAGACAGCCTAAAGCCCAGTCTTGTAAGAGCCATGATTTTGAGCCTTAATAATAATTACAAAATAGTAATATATACATTGTATATTAAATGGTATTCCAACAAGGTTAGCATGTAATGTATGACAAAAACAAAATTATAATATAACTGTGTTGTGCAAGAAGATTGGCTGCAATATATTTTGCATCATTCCATTATCATTAGTTCCAGTCAGTATTCAACCATGGACACAGGTCCATGATTCAACAGTTGCCATTGAAATGCAGCAGAGTGAAGCCATTGCATGCTAATAGAGTTATCACTATGACAAATGGCAGTCATGTGCTCTATCGGTGATGGACAATGAGTTGTGTTCCATATGAATTGACAAATGCAACCATTCATCAATCAATCTTTTGCCTGCTCGATACCCCCTCATCTCTGTTGTTATTAAAGTGATCGCAGTTTGAATAAACAGTAGTGTTTAATTGGTAGATCAGTACCATGATAAGCAATTGACAATGAATCTACTGAATGTAATGTGTGTTTGCATGGATCCATGAGAGGATACATTCATGATACATTCATGATACATGTGGTGAGGAGTGTAGGCAAGGAGTTTATAACAGAGTGAGGTTTTGCTATATTTACAAGCTTGTCCATACACTGCCAGTGTTATAGGTGCATCAGGGTTTGCTCAAAATCATTTTCAAGAACTTGATTCATTTTTTTCTTAACACAACGAAAGCAAAAAATTCCATAGAACTCTCACAAGTTAAAAAAAGGTCTTGGTTCAGGGATGACTTACATGTACTGTTTGTATTCTTTGAATGAACTTGCCCAAATCTTATATGCTAAATAATGCCATAATTTTGTTAAATTCCCTTTTTTTACTCCTGATTTCTATCAATACTGCCCTCGACTCTATATCAGTCTTGTTTGCTGTCGTTCACTTGGACCATTTGGACCATTGAGGGATGTTGGTCTTCTGTGTGTTGTTCCTGTTCTATTCCAAGGGTTATCAAAGAAAGATGTACATCTTTCATGGTTTACCTAATTTATTCTTCACATCTCTATTTTATTCTAATAGGTTCAAAGCCATCTGCCCCTGGAAAACGCCAACGTAACAAGTCAACGATAGAAGCCACCACCCTCAACCCTAAGACTGTGGACTCGCAGCAAGAGAAGAACCTTGAGACTGTAAGGAAACTTGAAGAAGACCTCGGGCCTCTACCGACAGAGTGGGAGATTGCTTTTACAGAAACAGGAGACATGTACTACATAGAGTAAGTCAGCAAGTACTTTTGTACTTGAATGAAAATATAGTATGTATCACCAGGTGTAGGTTTAAACTTTAAAGTGACTCGGTAACATTGCCTCAGATACTGAAACAAAATCATGGATTAGCTCATGCTGCAATCATAATTATAAACCTTTAGGTCAGTCAGGAATCCCATGACTTTTACAAGCTGATCCCTGTCTGATTATCAAGAACTTTATGATTGGAAATCGAAATTTCACTTTTCGTTTTCCTAACGGGTTTTTATAACACTACAGTCTATTGGGGAAAATGAGTATGGTAAAACCAGTCACTCAAAGATTTTTACTTTTTTGAGGCACTTCATGATCATTTTGAAGCGCAATTTTTGTTATGGCTTCAATATTACACCATATCATAGACATTGATAACACGTAGGGCCATGCATCTCAGATTTAACATTGTTAAACAATGCCCTTTAATTAGCACCCTTGCTTCTGTGATGGAGAGTCTTTTTGGTGTTCAGAATTTTATCTCTTACTAATCATGACAGACAGTATTTTTCAAATATTAGCCATCAATCATTTCAAAATAAACCAAAATGTATCAATATTGTAGAAGCAACAATGAAACCAGTAACATTTACTGGTTCGTATCGTTTCCAGTGCCAATAGCTGATAAGAACCGGATGTGACTTGGTGCTTTTCAAGACGTTTTTACAAAAGAGAATATTTGCCCACACTTATCCAGGTTTATATAGATTTGTTCAAGTCAATACTACAGAACTAGGGAGGGAACACATTCATCAAAACTGAAACCCAAGAAGAAGAGTAATAGATGAAGAGGGGAAATACCCTTAAAGCTATTAAACATGGCTGTATATTTGTGAATCGTGAATTCATCTTGATTTTACAGTTTGTTTTGAATGATTGGTTATGTAGTTTTATACTTAACTGCTCAGACAGCAGAATTGTGCATGTAGGTCAGCAATCAGGGATACCTACATGCAGCCTTAGGTCCTTTAGAGAGACTTCTATGGTTTCAAACCAGATACCCTCTGGTGATGAGTTTACTGCTCTACGACTGAACGTCCTCATTTCCTGTTTAGAAGAATCAGTATGAAGTAGAAAGTAAATATTTATGAGTGATACCGGATAAAAATCAGAACATAAGGAGGAGGTTTAAGTGTTCTCCCTTTGTCCTCATTGTGTCACACTACACATGTACTTCTTGCATCGTCGATTAAGTCTTCAAGAGAGCCATATGTCATCTGGGTATAGCTATTAATTCCCCGACAATGCTCTAATTATACTCGAGTGCTAATAGGACGACGCTAATGGTTATTCCTCATGTCTAGATTCCCTGCGATCATTACAAGCTGAATGATGTGTGGAGCAGTGCACGGGGCGATAATGACTTTAACAGCCTGCTAGTTTCATACAAGGGTCAAAAATCATCTTGTGGCCATTCATAAGATGTATCAGTCCCATGTACCGTCTTCCGTGTTAGGATTCATCATTAAGTTGCCATATACAGACGACTGAACCTCTTTTCTCTGTCCATCAGAAATTGTTTATGATATTCTTTGTTGTAAATGAAGAGTGACTTAGTGACAGAACACAGTATTATTTTTCATTGAGAACAAGATCTATTTTACATGCATGAATTGGGATTTTATTTAAAATTTTTTAATTCAATTTGTTTGTACATTCTTTTTCACAAATTTGGTAATTTGGATATTATTTACAACTACCATAGGATAGAATGTTATTAATCACAAAGGAATGTACCCATTTCCTGACAGCACTCTCATTACTGCCCTCAGTCCCTACATTAATTTAGATTAAGTAGTCATAATTGATATGTGACAATCATATGATTTCTTACATTAGTGCATTTGTAAGAGATATTATATTGTGTCAAATGAATCAGAAGGAAATATCTCCTCGTGACTACAGGTGAATGCTGCTCTCACATACATTTACAATTCTTCAAATGACAAAGTCCTACTTTTTATGTGGTTCAAAAGCTGCCTTGCATGTGCTTGCATCTGTACCATAACACGAAGACCACAAAATATGCATAAATGTCACGATGATTTATTGTCGTGTATAATAACCGTATTTATCATGCTCATTTTTCCCCCATTTCGTAGCCAGCTGTGGTATTGTGGTATTAAATGCCGATATAAAACCTCCAAAGTGAAGATCCGTACAGAAACCACATTGTCATTCAGTTTCCCTGTATGTATGCATGCATGCATTGTATGCATAATATATTACCCTGTTCATGTGTGGTGTGCCACTGATTAGAGGCTTGGGTATGGCTCACCTAGTACATCTCAAATGAGAGAAAAGAAGCTAATTTATGGTTTTATGGTGTCTACTCATTAACATGCATGCTGCTATCATGACAATTAATGAACAGGAATTCCAAGTTCTTATACTATAATCCTAGATCTTTAAAATAATTTATCTTATATTTATCTGATTATCAGATGAACATCATCGAACGTAAAAGGATATCATATGATATACCTCTGCACAACAACCTGGCTGTTTTTGTCTGATATTCTGTCTCCCTCTCTCTTTTATTGACAGGTCTGGTATTGCTCATTCTCTCTTTCTCTCTCTCTCTCTCTCTCTCTCTCTCTCTCTCTCTCTCTCTCTCTCTCTCTCATTCTCTCTCTCTCTCATTCTCTCTCTCTCTCTCTCTTCCTCTCTTTCTCTCTTCCTCCAACAACTAAATCTGTCTCCATATTGTTTCTTGTTTCTTCTATCGGCTGATCTTTCAATGCTCTGTTTTCTAATAGTATGGATAAGTGTCAGAGGTCAAAGTTTATTTTGATGCTCCAGATATTCATTGAATACAATCAGTTGCTGAACTCTTCAGTGCACTTCATTTTCCATAGTGAACTTGGACCAGCTAGGCTAACAAAAACAAGTTAGGATCTCACTATTCTGGTGTAGCTCATGAAAACAGTGTACTGCATCTCATTTATGCTAATAATTGTTAGGTATTGCAATTGACCACTATTTACCGTATGCAATTTTTCACTTACGAAGTTTGTCTTTGGTTTGTTTTTCTCATTCATAGCCACAGGGATGAAAGGACCCAATGGCTGGACCCCAGATTAGAGAAGAAGAAGAAACATACTTCACCAGGCCCATCTAAAGAAGGTAACTAGGCATGAACATTTCTGCTTTAATGTCACCTGACCAATCAATTTGTGTGAAGTTCAGGTTGATGTGATTATTTTCCTGTAGGTGCCAGCTGCCCCTTCATTCAACTTTTTGTTATTTTATAGTTCATACCTCATCACCTCCTTCTTTCTCCTTTTCTCCCTCTTTGTGTATGTGAAGGTGTGTGTTTGAATGCGGTCGTATGGTTTTATGTCAGATGCAATCCTTCAGTTTCTTGCTGCTGATTTGGAACCCACTTATGCTCTTACTATTTCTACTATTTTTTCATATCTCCAGTAATTGAGGAAATTTGACTGATTGTTTCCAATGCCAAACTTTTTTTTTGTCCTAAATTCATTGATTTATTGCAATTATTTCTTTTTTTGAATTCAGAGCTTCCAGACGGATGGGAAAAGATAGATGATCCACAGTATGGCACCTATTACATTGAGTAAGTAGATTTGTTTGTCATCAAAACAATGTTACTTTGTTGTTATTAACCTGCAATGGATTGTGCCTACCATGCTTTATAATATTTTGTGAACAGTTAACATGTACATGTACCTCATCAGGTTAGTATCCACCACTGAAATTAAATTTGCTGGCTTGAAGCACAACATCGGGAGTTACTGTAATCTTAAGCTTTCAGAAATACAGGGGGAAAATACAAATAGTAACATTGCAACATGTATTTACATGCACATCGATTTAAACTGATTTTGAAATGATGTTTGCAAATACTGGCTGCATTGCATTCTGAAACTGTAGCATGCTGCATTTATAATGATACTAAAATTCATATTTGATGTGCATCAAAGCTTTTCATCCTTGGGTGATCAGAATTTGTTTGCTATTGTTTTCTGATTCTCTCCAATGACTCATTTTTTTCTCCATCTGGCCAAAGCAGGGATGTACTCTGCTTGCTCTGATATCTATCCTGAACATTTACATTTTTTGTAAAGAGCATATAATGTACATGTAGTGCATTGTGCGTGAACTAGTTTGATAATCTAGCTGCCATATATATTGCATTGTCTATGAATACCTCCCCATGGGAACTGCAATATTGATCAGGCAGTATATATGTAAATTGTACTTTGGAGCAGCATACTTGTTACATGGAGAACAACAATAATTTTTGTTAATAAAAATTTCATTAGAATTTTACTCAGATAGTATGAGTAATATTTCAAGATACTTGTTCTAGATTTTAAGCTTATATTTCTCATATATTTGAATAGAATGGTAGATTTTCAGTAGTATCTTGGCAATATGATATACTCCTGTAACTTCAGGAGAACTTCGTCATGATGCAAGCTTTTGCTCACTTTAATTTTTTGATAAGGAACATGGTGATTCTAGGTTACTAGAGAATGTGTGGATAAACCTCATCACCTACTGTAAATCAGGATCTTTTTCAATGGACTGAATTGATAACAGTTGTAAAAATACATAGACCTTTAAGCCTTTATACATGCATGTTTTATTTGCTAATCTGAAGAGTCGGTTATTTCTTGCTTTTGATCAGTTGACAGCAGCCATGTTTGAATGATATTACCAGTTATAGAGCACAATTGAGAAGAAAGGAAATTAAATGTTCTTGTTCATGTGTAATCAAGTGCATGCACCTGTAAAGATGGGCATAGCTGCTACTAATTAATGGGGTACGTCATAATAATAATAATGACATGAGATCTATTGCTTCTATATCCCTTTCTGAAGTATGTAATGGTAGAGTATGAGTTTGATTATTGTGGGTTCCTTGGAGCTAGCTTGTATTTGAACAGATAAACCAATATTGACATCATGAGTAAACATACACATGAGAAGGTGAGGTCCTATTCTCGCTAGTCTTGATTCAAGATGTTGGGATTACATTGTTTGTTTGTCTAGTGAAGCACAGATTCTCAGTTTACAGTTATGTCTTCTATTTTTGCTTAACCCTAGGCTAGTGTTGTACCTGACACATTTAGCCTTTTCAATTTAAGTACTCATCTAGCTGAATTAGTCACCAGGTCTCAGGTTAACTTGCCTTGAATGTTTAGCTTATACCGTAATAGAAAATACCATATGGTGCTCAAAGTTACAGCTAGAGGAGTATTTTCATCACACCATTACATGGAATATATACAGGTGTATGGATTTTGATCCTTTATGATTGCAGAGTGATGCACTACACTGAACCTATCATACAACCATTTATACTATTTCTTGCACATGAGAAGCTTAAACATTGAACGGAAATCTAAATAAAATTAGTCTGAGAATTCGGTTATTTTTTTTGTTCAACTTGCAAAAAGGTCTTTCTCTAAATTGTTTCTTCCAGATGTTCTAGCCTGTGATTTTTGTCTATCCTACCCAGACATTGTAATCGTTATAGTTTCTTTCTGAAAATTTCCTTTTGCAAAAACCAAATTAGAGAAATATTGGATGTAAATCATACCTTCATGTAATATCAGTACAAGACATATTCATCGGTCAGTTGGTTATTATGAGGTTTCATTTAATGAAGTTTACATGTATGTCTCCTTCGTGAATAATGTAAGAAATGTTCTTCAAACACAGCATTTTGTTTTTGTTTTTTTGTTAAATCTTTGTTAGAATGACATTTTCTGTTGCGTGAAATTAAAAATTGCTTAATGGTACTGTTTAACTCTTTTTTTTTAAAATTGGAAAACCAGCCCAAAAGCTTACAGAAATATGATAAGATGTTAACATTTGTATGATATTCTTATTGAAATTAAAGGTATTACAAAGTTTTGGTATGGGGTGATGAATTCAGTTCAAATGAACATATTGGAAGCATATGCGATTTTACAATATTCAATAATCGTTGTAGCGGTTAAAATCGAGTACAAAGTGATGAAATTGTAAATAAAAAACTATTTATGTTGTATAGCGCCCTCTCAAGACTGATATTACTTTAGCTTTGAAACTATGTTTCTCAACTACAATCGACAGATTTGCTATTCCCGTTTGGAAATTATATATCAGAACTGCATATTTGAATTTTTATGTCAAATTAATTTTGAAAAATCCATTTCAAAGTTCATAAATTTTCCAAAAAGGATCAAATGGGCCATTTATCTCCTTGCCTTATTTTTGTTTTTATCTTTCTCTTTATAAGACGATAACCATTTTTCTATAGAAAATTTGAATTATTGATGTTTAATATTTGAATAGTTTACTCAAGTATGTGTCCTATATGTCATGATCAAAATGCTAATGAAGTTCAAGCAGTTACATGTTTAATATAGGCCTGACTTATGCCACATTTATGCACACTTACATGTACAGGATATGCAAGTAAATTGGGTTATAATCTTACAAAGTGCCAAAGCAAGCCAAGCTTGGATAACCTTGATTTATGATGCAGTTCAGACAGATTTACTATGAGGTCTCAAAGGATCTGTCAATTTGTAACCAATTCTTTAAACTTCTTAGGAGAACCTTAATGCCTTTTTCATTGGATTTGCCTCATTGCCTCAATCATTCATCACTTCCTTATTACAGTTATAGATAGGTTATCGTATCTGATAAGTCGAGTGTTTGGAATCTGCATTATAACTCCTTCAATTTTTTACTTACCGATTTTGTTTGGTATTATGCTGGTGTTTGAATAGAGTTGTCTATGTAATTGATTTTGGTATATTCCCAGACTTTTTCTTTCTTATATATTGATTGCTGGCTCGGCCTTGCATAGATGGATAATTGCTTCCATTAGACTGTACTTAAATTTTGTTTTCTTCTTCACCATTTGCAAATTAGGTTTTCCTCATCCCTATACTAAGAATTCAGATCTAATCATACCTCTTCTTTGAAGGAGAAAAATGTAATGGCATGGATCCAGTGCACAACAGATATAAAATGCAACTGTTATCTAATTTCCATAACTACCATATGGGGATACAGATGGGTTTAATAATACTATTTATCTTAAGAGAAATGTACATGGCAACAGTTGAAATTTGTTATTGAGGACAAACCCAGTTTTCATTATAATGTACAACTTATGGCAATTATCCCTTTCATGCCTTATCCATAATTTAAAGTAGAATCTGTCTATTAGGTCAGGGTTTTGTGCTAGGCCTTGACTTCTTCTGTGTCATATTTCTGTTTCTGAGCCAGCGGATAACTGCGGAGGGGTTTCTTTGTTTAAATAGTTCAGTTAACAATAGCATTAAGAGTTCCTCTGGCATTATTAGCTTGCCCTGAGATGGCCTTTTCGACGAGAAATATTAAAGAGACTATTTGAATAGATGTGAACATAGGTACTTATTAGTTATTACAATTGCTATTCTTAATATACATATGGTCAGCATTCTTGTTATACATCCATTTGGTAGGTTAATTGCGAATTTGGATGTGCATGCTGACTCGCTTGTAGATAGAGATGTTCTCGGATGGTGATTTCCAGGGATGCATTCAGGGTTATCTCTTGTTCTGCTTCAAGATAAGCACCTGTTCCACTCAACTCAATAGAAAAGGATTTCTCTCTCCCTCTCTCCCCCTCTCTCTCTCTCTCTCCCTCTCTTTCTCTCCCTCTCCCTCTCTCTCTCTCTCTCTCTCTCCTTCTCTCTTTCTCTTTCTCTCCCTCTCTCCATCATCTCTCTCTCTCTCTCTCTCTCCTCTCTTTCTCTCTCTCTCTCTCCCTCTCCCTCTCTTTCTCTTTCTCACCCTCCTCCCTCTCTCCTCTCCCCCTCCCTCTTCCCCCATCTCTCTCTCTGTCTCTCTCTCTCCCATTCTCCCTCCCCTCTCTCTCTCTCTCTTTCTCTCTGTCTCTCTGTCTCTCTCTCTCACTCTCTCTTCTTCTTCAGGAATGAAAGTATATATAGATGATATGAATAATTCTTGCCTAAATTTTTTGTATAGACAGGGTTGCTACATGTATGTTTTGAAGCAATGATTGATGTGCCCATTATACACATGATATGTAATGAGTAATTTCAATTAGGAATACCAACACAATACCATTAAACCCATTATTCAGATTGTCCTCCATAATGGTAACAATGATCATGAATCTTGCTTAATTATGTTGCTAACTGATCACGTACACAATAAGGTGAAATAAATTATGAACTGAATAATTTATGCCTTTTGTAGAAACTTAGAAAGTGTGTCAAAGATATTGAAATAAACAGAGAAAGATGAAACCCTCAAAGAAACCCCACCCAGTCCAGACTTTTCTTGGCATGGTGTAGTTTTCATAATTCATTGCCTTTAGCTTTTACATGAACAGTTATTTGTTACTGTGTTTAAACAAAAAACTCTATGTGATGCATGACGATAATTGAATATTATTTTCTTGTTTGAATTAGTGCCTTATGTCATATGTTTTTGCACCTTTGAATATAAGCCCTATTTCAAAGGTGGATTTGAAGGAGTGACAAATGTGGCTAATGTATATTGAATCCTTTCATTCATTTTGCACAGCCACGTCAATCGCAAGACCCAGTTTAATAGCCCTCGAAAAACAGTGACAACACAAATTCCCCAAGGGCTGCTCCTATCCATTCCTACAACACCCTGACCAGGAAGCAGAATACAGATAGTCCAGGAACTCCCCGTAGGACCACAAATGAACCTGATGTGACCAAACAGAACAGGACCAATGGATCATTAGGACCAGATGAACTTGGTATGTAATGGTGTTAGTCCAGAACAGCCTGGTCCAGAATGATAATAACGATAAGTGATGACCCTATTACAATGTCTACCTATCTTACCTGAAGAATGCAGAATGCATCCACATGTTAACATGAAATGCTGGAAGCTTATTACATGGCACACAAAAAGAAGGAATAATGCCGAATAGGATCGTTAGCTGGGAAGCTGGTTACATGACCAGAAGGAATTATATACTGAACATGATCATTACCTGACATGGCAATAATTTGAAATTTGATTTTTCAAAAGGCTAGTGCTTTAAAATATTGTACTGGTTATCTGACATTAGCTCTGGGGACATTCACCCTGTGTTTTATTTCATCAAAGATTTAAGATTGTGTAGCAAGTGGGTTTTAGGGTAGCTTTGTAGTTAGAGTTAGGTTAAGTAAGGTATTGGCTTCAGGGTTGAAGTTACAAATTCAACTGTGTTAGGAATCGTTGACAAAGCAATTGTGGTCAGAGCTCGTGTCATGCAATGAAGGAAGAGTTTAATGAGTGTCTGTGCATTCCAGACAACTGCTTGTATAATGGTTCTTTTTATTTTACTTGAAATACAGCAAATGACATGTACAAGTTTACCAACGACCCCAACAAGTTGATCGGACAACGATACACTACTCACCTTTTCAAGGGCAGTCAAGGCTTCGCTTCACCATCATCGGAGGGGACGACCCCAACGAGTTCCTTCAGATCAGAAACATACTCCCTACCGGGCCAGCTCATGAAGATGGAATCTTGCAGACAGGTAATTAAAAGCTCCTATTGCCTTCTTTACTGATTTTTGTTCTTCACGAGCTCAATCATGTAGAATAAGTGGAGATTTGAGGGATAATTTCTATAGTGTAGCATGCTGGTTTCATGCAATAGGACGATGGCATTTGGTCAGGAGTGGTGACATTGAATGCAGTCTTGATGGTGGTAAGTACTACATGGTGGTGCACACCTTTGACATTCAGAGACAGTGCATCCCTTGCAAAATTTAAATGATTCAAGTTGGATGTGAAGTTTGTTGAAGTTTATTAATGACTTGACCATTTAGATGACCGAGTCATGCCTGCTAGCTGTTATTGCAAGTTTCCACTTCACGATTGGAATGCTATCCCGACCTTAGTAGAGTAATAGGAGGTGTATTTACTTAAGTCTTCTGTATGAGTTACCTGTGTATTGGTGTTGTATGGACTGTAGAGAACTTCAATACAATACAAGAAATTATTTTCTAAAATCTACCATTGTTTTCTTTTACCAGGTGATGTGTTGGTATCTGTAAACAAGAGACTGGTTCTTGGCTGCACCCACAAAGATGTTGTTACAATCTTCCAAGGAATCAAACCAGGTGAAAGGGTGGAGCTGGAAGTCTGCAGAGGATACCCCTTACCCTTTGACCCCGCCGACCCCAAAGCCCATATAGTAACCTCCTACGCCATCGACCCCAACAAAGTATCCAATCAAAATGGCCTTGGGAACAAATCTAACTCACTGGGTAACATCCGCAACCAGAACATTCCACCTGACTACATTCCAAACAACTTTCCGAACAACTTTGGACCAACGGGAGACGATGCAGCGTCAAGGAGCAGTCACAACAGCAGAGATTATCCCTACACTCCACCCAACCAGAGGCGGGGTCATGGACCCTCCGCCAGAAGAGACACCAACCTCAGCCGAATGCCTCATGTCAAGTCTCTTCCAGATCTCTCTCACAAGCAGCAGCAGCAGCAGGGTGGGGAACCAAACACTCAGAGAGCAAAGACACCTACCCCGTCACTGAGCAGCCATCTAGGCTATGTGCCAGGATCACCCATGATCAGTGACAGGACCAGTTTGTCCAGCGATGCAGGACCAGCAGAGAAACATGACATAGTGTTTGTCAAAAGCAACCAAGGATTTGGTTTTACAGTTGCCGACAGCCCTCATGGGCAGAAGGTAGGTTGAGTACAGCCATGTTCACAGCAGTATTTACAAATATTCAATTTAAGTTATATCATGTGTGTGAATTAAACAAAAACCAAAAAAACTATAAAGTCCATGGTTTTTTATTGGGTATATTCAGGAACGACATAATATTCTGAGTTGTCAGTTTCCATGAGAAAAGGCAAGTCAAGTAAGGTTTATCTCATCCATGTTGAAATTTACCTTGAAAAATATTGAGAGAAGTATAATTGATGGGTCTATACTTGATGGTTCCCATACTGAAAGTTGCACCAATATTTTGGAGCATCATTTTTTTTTGTTTCAGCTGCACTCTATGATTGATGCTAGGCACTGAAACTTATTTTTTTTATTTTTTTATTTTTTAAATAGTATTGTGGATCTATGCATGTATCCATTTCCTTTGACTAGTGGTATTTTGTTTTGCCTTTTGAACACATATCTGCAATACCTTGGAACACTGGTCAGATGAAATTAAAGATTTCTTTAAATTTGTTGCAATGATGAGCTCATGGGTCACCTCATTACATACTTACATCAAGTATGTATTTGTGCAATCAAATGGAATGTTTGATTTACTTTTTTTAAAGGGGGGGGGGGGATAGGCAAACATTTTTGCAAAAGTAAATGTTGTTATGTTTGTTACACTATAACACCTACTAACAAAGGAAAACATGAATAATCTACCAACATGTGATTGAAGGGTTTTTCTTTTATTTTGAACCTTTATAGGTAAAGCAGATCCTGGCTCCACAAAGATGTAAGACACTGAGAGAGGGTGACCTCCTGTTGGAGATCAATCGAGAGTCCATCACAGACCTTCCGCACAATCAAGTGGTCCAGAAACTCAAAGACTGCCCTCAGGGCCAAGATACTATCATCTCTGTGCAGAGAGGAGGTATGTTTTTTCTTCATGTTTTTCCTTTCATGTTTCCCATTTTCAGTTTCGTGAGGAAGACTGAAGTGTTGTTTATGATGGCAGCTTTCTCTATTCAGGCTACAATGTTATATTGCTCATGTTCTCGATGATCACTCATAGCCTTTCTCTAGGTCACTACACATCTTACCACGTGACCACTATCAGATTGATGAAAGCTTTAATTTTTGATAATATACAAAGACTTAAAGATGTGTAATCTTTCTTTTTGAGGTTGTAAGTACTTAATTGAATAATAACAATTGAATTGTAGGGGTTTATGAAGTTTCATGTTGAAGAAAAGGCCCACTTGGTTGTGGAACAGGGCAAAGTAAGTCCATTCACACAATTGTCTCTTCATTGTAGTTGTTTGTGCCTTTGTTCTGACTGGATAGCTTTTGACACATTTAGTTGTAACTGTTCAGGATTATTCTGGACCTCCATATTGAAGATTTCATATCTTTGATTGTAATATCTAATTGTGAATGCAACTTGTTCAAAATTCTAGTCATAAATGTCTCATAATGAATGTGATGGCTTTACCAGTTGTATGGTATGGTTCTGACAACAGTTTCTCCATGGTCAATTCTGTTCTCTAATGGAATCCATAAATTCAAACTAGGAACCAATGCTATACCTAACCCTAACATTAAGCATAATAAACCTAAACCTAAAACTCGATTGCGCTCCTACTTTTCCATCTCTGATGAAATAATGCATGGCGCAAATGTCACATCACCGATATCACTGCTTTATCATGTTACCTTCAAAAGATTAACCATGGAGTCGGTGAACATTTGTCATGGGAACTAACTTCATTGTATGAATAAAAAGCGCTGGGCATTGGCATACAAACCATTCCAATCGCTGGCTGAATTATTAATCAGATTTTTGTTTCTGTACTATTTATGGCAACGTCAACAAATTTGAGTTCATGGAAATTTATATTCTCATGAGACCGAATTGTACATGAGCATTTGGTAGGAGTCCGTCTCATTTCTCACAGGCGACTTCCTTTGGGCTTCACAGTATTATCTGCTAGCTTTCAAGTACATCAAAGTTTGTAGTTTTCTAAGCGTTTGCCGTTTAAATAATTGAATTTTACTTGCTCTCACCCAAGTCCCTTTAACATCGAATTAAACAGTATATCTTACAAAATACCAGTGTTATAAAACCTGCACCATTTAACCTGCTCATTTCAGACCAAGGATTGCATGATCATGATGGAATTAAACCCCCCCCCCCCAAATCTGAATTTGATGATACAAAAACAGTTTTTAAATAAGTTTGCCTATTTACCCTCTTATAAAATCCAACCATCTTAGCCTGAGAAACCCTATGCTTATCTTGAAGGGGTTTGAGAGTTTTGTAGAGCAAGCTGACACCCATGAATGAATTCAGGATAATGTATGTCTTTTCACCCAGAGGTGATGTGTGCCATGAGGTGATGGAGTGCAGAGAAAATATCATACATCTTTAACAAAAACAAGGACAAGTTTTACTTTATGTAAGCTCTAATGCTGCTTCAACCTTTATGTTAAGACTTATAAAACATGAGAAAACTGCCTGGGGAGAGTTCAAAATGTAAAGCTTAGATACATGTATACACTTGAGGAAGAAAAACATGAATCTCACTTTTCACACTTCATGCTTTATATTATGTTATTGATATGAGAATTGCATATTTCCAACATTCATGTTCTAGTTGTACAGATACAATTTATTTTTAAAAGAACTATATTAGTTGCAGTATTTTTGTCCTTTTTTTAGAAAAGAAATATCCATTGAGAAACTGTGAAATGATTCAAATGACAAACACTTGATGTTTGGGAAAGGGGAGAGCAATGGCTAACAATTTTTTAATTTGTGGAAGAAATTTAGAAGAGTTTCCCGAGTACAAGAGTAATATTCTGTAAACTATCAACTGTATTCAAATATAAGTTAATGGAGGAATTTGCAATATTCATATCGAAATGAGCTGCATGGAAAGTTTAATGGGTGGGGTGGGGAGGGGAGAGGGGGGGGGGGGCTAGGTAGTATTTGATGATGAAAAAGCTTCACTGTGGGTCAGGGAGGGGGTAAATAAATCATGTTTAAGCCATGTGTGCCACTGATTTCTAATTGAAGATT
This sequence comes from Mesocentrotus franciscanus, assembly GCA_037976565.1. NCBI lineage: Eukaryota > Metazoa > Echinodermata > Echinoidea > Camarodonta > Strongylocentrotidae > Mesocentrotus > Mesocentrotus franciscanus. Next base: position 24,179,820 of record CP137666.1, on the reverse strand, counting down.
ACTGCCACATCAAAAGGAATAAATATGGTGGATATGAATGTTGTTTACTCACTGAGGAATTCATTCATGTCATGATGTCAGAACATGAGAGATTATGACGATCTCATTAGCCTTGACAAGTAGACAAGGTTATTCCAGCTCTTACCATGACAGTGTTTTTAGCTATCACACCTGGTGTCCTCTCAATGAACCTTTCCAAGATGCTGAGATGCTTATCCCCCAAATACATGATGGAATTCAAAAAAATGATGCTTTCGGTAGTAACAAATACATTGTGCTCCTCTAACTCACCCTCTCCTGTTGGTGGAACTGTATGTCATACGATATCAACAAGTTAAAGTGAGTGGCGAGTCCATATATCCATGTAGCTGACTGAAGTCACTGAACAAGCTGGGATGAATACTGGACACATAGTCGGTGTATTTCTACAGTAGTTCATCGTCAGGTGTTGATGTTTTTTTCTCAACAGTGCACTTGCTGTTTCATAACTGGTGTAAATTTGTATACGAAATGGAATTGGAAATGAATGGATAGATGAAATATGTGAGATATAAAATTTGTATAAGTAAGAGAACGGGAGAAAAACAAATTAAAGGTACATGTACAGGCCTAGTGTATAGAGGATTGATTGATGGTATGAAAAAGAAGGTATTAGAGAAATAGCAAAACAAGTTAGGGAGAAGGGGAGAGATAAAAAGAAAGAGAGAGAGAGAGAGAGGGAGGTAGAGAGACAGAAAGAAAAAATAGAAAGAGGAAGAAAGGGAGAGAGAAAGGCAAAACAACAACCAATGAGCAGATCTATAGTTACTTCTGTCCTGATTTTTCATTGGCTTCAGTTAACAGCAAGCATGTAAAATCCCCATAGGAATGCTTTTGCGGTCCATGCCTTTATCCAAACATCTCAACTTTATGACCCTGCCCTCAAACCTTCTCATCACCTTGACAAAAAATCTTTATGGATGCCTTTCTGGATGACCTCTTGACCCCAGACATGTTTTGAAAGTTAGACTTGTAGTCCAGGCATCATTATAAATACTGTTCTTTGAATGAAACTTTGAATGTGAATTTAGTTTTATTGAGGAGATACATGTACATGTTTTGTAGGTCCCTGGTAGTTCATCAGGTAGAACACCTCTCTCATTAAACTTTTATACCTATTTGAATACTATAATTGAAACTTTAAACTTTGCTGTAAATCAAAGATTATTTACTTCAATAATTTGGGATAAATTTAAATTCATAGAAATTATTATGAACTAACACCCAAGCTGAGCTTTTTGGTTTGATCATTTTATTATAAATTTTGAATTCCCCACTTTTGTCACAATTGATTCTGCAACATTAATAGACCTGTATATGAATATCATGATTATCATCAGGACCAAATATTCTATTAGTTGCCACAGAGTACAAACAAAATAAGGGATTTGAAACTTTTGTTAAAAGTGCTTTATGAATACAATGTATAATTATTATTAGTAGTAATATTATTAATATTAATGTTGTTGTTTTTGTTATTAAATTTTGATTTAGGTCAAACTTCCAAGTTCTGTATCAGATCTGAATTATAATTTGACCCATTTCCTGTCTAACAAAGACTAGCCACCCACCTTCATGCTCTCTCTCGTCACTGAGAAAATGCCCTCCTCAGTTTGGCTGTAACAGAAATCAGGAGAAAGAGAGACAGAGAGAGAAAAAAAGAAAGTGAAGCAGGGCAGAACTCCATCTCACATAACTCTCCATGTAATGTGATTCCTCCAATCCCTTGATAGTATCAGGGGCGTAGGGGTTGTAGAGAGAGGGCTAAACCTCTCTGCTTACCCTACCCAGTCACGTGGGAAGCGGAGAAAATCAATTGTATGCCGGGTCTTGAGATTTGGGAGGGCCGATTGTTTACGTTATGTGGGAAAAGAACTGTCACGCTACCACCCCTGTTTCACCACCATGGCTAATATTCTTCTCGATCCCGTGTTTGTTGCAGGTCTGCTGAAGCCAGTCCGAGGTCTCAACAAGTTCAACAAGAACAGTCCTATAAAAGTGGTGAGTTTTTACAACATTCATTAATCCTAGTGATAGCTTGAATGAGCAAACATTAATTCATCTATAATATGCTGTTTGCTGCTATTTTTATTTTATTTTAACCCTTTATTGCTATTGCAGCCTTTTTTTCTTCTGTTTTTGTGATGGTACTGTGCACTATGCATACACAAGGAGCTTGAAGCTCCTTGGTAATGGTATACAGGTTTCATGGTATATAGTGCAACTCCTATGTACAATGTTCATGCAAAGTACTATAACCTTGATAATTAATTACTACAGATTTAGAAGAAGTGATGAATGTGAAATCTGCATGTGGTTGATTATAAAACACCCCTCCCCCATTATATTACTATTTGATATTTACCATGGGTGTAAGTGAGCTCCACTGCGGGACCTTCAACATTATGTTTTATGAGAGATACCTCTCCTTTGTTTGCTCCTCCAATGCTCTTGCTGACCTTTTCTGCTTGCTAGGCAGGCAGCCTGCATAATCGCTAAGAGTATCAATTTAATTTTCCATCATCACATTTTTGGGTGTCAAAAAGTCCATAGTAAATAAACAAGTACATTTTTTTTCTTTCTACTTTTCTAGTTGCCCTTTAGCATTTGAAGGTTGCCTAATATGAATTTAGTTCTGGCAATGGAATTGCATTTTGTGAGAAACTGGCTTAGATTGAGTCTGAATTGTTTATTATCACTATACAGTAGTCGGGTCATAGGAACCAACAAAATATAGATATCGAACAGCTATCTATCTAATGAATGTTATGTTCACTGAAAATCACAAGTCACAGAGGCCAAATGTAGTTTTGCACATGGGTCAGAACTATAAGCTCAAGTTCCTAATGTATTTTGCTCATTACTCAGCTGTTTTACATTTTGTACCATTTTATTGTTGTTGTTGATTATGATTTATAAGTGTAAGATTTGAGTTGTGGAGATTTTACCGGTATTCGTCATTACCAGAACTCAAGATTACCTGTCGTTGGTCAGTAGCATCCTGGCACCTAATAATTTCCAGCTTTCAATCCCCCTATCCTCGCTCTGCTTAAACTCTTCATAATAAGTGACTTTCCAAAATGTAAACATGTAATTCTTTTCATCACATTTTTGCTTTCTACATGAAAGAATACTTTTAAAAATTAAATAAACTTATCTTTTTATCTCCCCCACATGACATATTTCCTCCTATGGTCTATTATTGAATGCCTGAGACCTTGTTTTGCGATGATGATGATCATAGTCAGTTTCTTAACCCAATAGACCCACACATATGATCATGGATTTTGCTATAAAACTAAATTTTAGGAGCAGAATTAAGTATGTCAACTACTCAACTTCTCATAAGACCTGCCAAGTGCCAAATGATTTACTGCAAATTACCATCAGCCCAAAATCAATATTTTTGTTAGAATTTTTGGGAGTTGGAATCTGATAGTCAGTTGACAGTGGTATGCAGTCTTGAGGTATGATCAAAATGTCATCACTAGTCCTTATGAAAATAAGAATCCAATTATCTGCTTCTTTAACCTACCTGAACTGCCAAATCTGCTTGAACTTGTAGGGCATCACAATCTTGCCTCATAATTTGTATAAGGTACAGTAGTCAGAAATATGTAAGCAATACTGAGAAGTCAGGAAAGTTGGAACTGATGTTTACAATGGGGGTCATCTTAAAGAAATTATTGAAAACAAAACTGAAGGGGTTTATCTATAATTTGTGATATTTGAGACTATCGCAGAATTCTGGGGTCATTTTCCCTACTTGAATGTTTACAAGACCCTTCTATGTGTCTGGTCCATAAAGAACATGAATTAAGTGATCGCCACTTTCAGCCATTTTGCATTAATCTTGTCTTACATCACATTTTTAAAACATAAACTCAGGTGGAACAATTCTCACAGGATGCCTGAATTGAGGAACTTTTTTTATTTTGATTAATTCGAAACGTCGATGCACTTATATTTTGAGGTTATAGATTTCATCCAAATTGATAGGATTTTAACAGGTGTAATTTTTTTGAAAGAGTTGTATGTAAAAGGAAGTTGGCCTATATAAACCTTCCATGGTACGTACCAATTTTGCCTTTAGCATTTAATAAGTGTTTTAGGAAAGTATGAAAGAAAGCGATGGTGCTATTTGATTTGAAGGAAGCCCTTAATCGGATGAATTTCTGAAGGAGAAGGACCTTCAAGCCGATCTAATGACTTTCGATATTACAGTCATGTTACAAATTATAGACGCAAACCCTCGGGCGGGCGCAGTATGAAGTAATCTACTTAGCTCCATATCCTAGCCCCTAGTAACCCCACAGGTGATTCTCTAAACACAGGTCAAATTGTTGCTCTTGAACCTCTAGTATTTCTAACGGAATGTAGCCATTAGCATCATGTCAAGGTAAATCTATATGGGTATTAACATGAAACACCTGTGAGTGTTTGTCCATGAATGTATATGAAATGTATTTCATGTACTTATTGCTGAAATCTATAGCTTCAGGTAGGGAATGTGAATTTATAGGATTTGATGGAGATAATTTGAATTATTATTACATACAGACATATTGAGGTTACCTCTAAAATTGTAGTTTCATGAAAAGTAGCATATTTCAATATAGGCCTACCCATATATATACATTTTCATACTGCCTCTTTGGTATACCTGTATGACCTACATGTAATTAGAAAAGCATAATGATTTTACTTCGATCTGTTTGAAGTGACATTCAGTACCATCTGGTTTTATCCCTTCATTTTGATAACATTTCAAGGGAAACTAGGCAGGACTACTGGTCATAGTTGAAAGAAAGATCAGGATACACAATATGTATGACAATAATGCACTCACTAAATACTAAATTCATTCGCTAAATACTACATGATATTCAGCTAAGAAACAATCCTTTGGGTAGACTTGCAGAAAGTATTATTGAAATAATAAACAATGTGTACCAACAAAGTTATGTCAGTTGCATTATGAAGACCACTTCATATTCATATGTTCAAGGTAGAGAAGAAAAAAAATGGCTAGCACTGCAGAAATGTTTGACAGAAAGGAAAAATTTATGGCAAAAAAAGAAGGAAAAAAAAAAACGGTTACAAATCCTCAAGGATATGTTTCATTGGAGCAAATGTAACCCCCCCCCCCCCTTACTCTGATATGTCGCAGTGTGAACCATACTATTCAAAATTTCCAATAGATAACAAGTAAAAGGCAGTGGGAACTGTTTGTAATGTAAACCAGGTGTAATGGAGCCATGTGTGTATGTCTGTCTCTCTGTTTACCAGGTCATATGTTAGAACTTTTCTCCTTTTTTTCTCAACATGATAATATAACCTGATCTGGCCAGCTTCATATGGAAATAAAGAACCTTGAGGTGTTATCTTTCACCACTCCACAATCGAGCAAGTGAATTTCAAACTTGATAACAAATATGAAGGAAGAAAAAAGATATTTTGGTTCAAGAAACTTTGAATGCCAGATGGGGATCGAGGATAGACAAATATTTCCAATTTTAGAAAGCAAGTGCATGCATTTGCTTTAATGGGCTTAATTTATGAGATTCTCCTTGCATCGCTAAATACATGATTTATAGCATTGGTTAAATGGTATTGTTTTGAAATTTGAAACACTTTTGAAAGTTTCCCCCTGGTAGTCAATGCAGACACTTATATCCCCAAATTTTCACTCCTTTTGATTAATATTTTATGTTATACACATACTGTAGACCTATATTGTGTTTGAATTATATATATTTGAGAACATTTGAAACTGTTGTAAATGTTTATGTCCAGGTCTTTAAAAATCTATGATGTTGAAACAATAGAGAAAATTAAGTATAAAATTTGTAATTGCATGTACATATCAAGTGATGTAAGTACATCAGCTCTGTTGCTATTTTATAAATAAATTGTGAAAAGAATAGCAAGTGATAAATAGATTAGGTGTCATCTTTTTTCCCTTCATATTCTGGTGAATCTGGTTTATGAAGGCTGCAAGAATTGGGCAAGGAAAGTTTGTTCTTTCTTTCTTTCTTTTTTGTTGTTGTTGTTGTTGGGGGTAACCATTGATCTATATATAGTAAACCACCAGCCATATGTTGCCTTCCATTTTGGTTCTTTAAGAAGTAAGAACCATTCATGATTTATATCCTTTCATCTGTAGGGAGACATATAGTAATAAACACAATCCAATTTATGGGACCATGGCTAGCTGTGGAACATTGTTTATCACCAGAATTCACTACCACCAATCATCCTGCTTATATGGATGCTTCCTTCACCCAGCTTTCAGGTCTTAGATTTAAAGACAGGGTATGCTTTGTCCTCTCAGTACCAGACTGAATATACTGTTGTAGGCATGTGAAGGACTCTTGGAACCATCTCCTAACAACCCACTTCAAATTGTCTTGCCATGTTGATGCCACTTACTTTACATTGCAACAGCAAAGCATCCACTTGAAAATTTGACATTCCTGACTTGAGCCAGTATGTTATTTGTGAAATGTAGGAAATAGCCATCTTTGTCTTTTTTTTCTTCTCAGAAGTGGTGTGCTCCGTGTAGTATTGATAGTATTTCTTCACTGCTTTACTTCTCAATTTGAGCCAGTACATGAATGTCACTTTTGAAACGTAGACAAAACAGTTTTTCTCTGATACAAACATGTAAGTTGGTATGTACTGTGTAGTATTGTATTATTTTCTTTACTGCCATATATGCTTACTTAAAATTGCTATATATATATTTTTTTAAATATATATAATATTGATTACATCTATAAAAAGATGTACATGTTGGCTAGGCCTAAATGTAAATGTATCTGACCGTTGGCTGACCTTCCCTTTTCAAAATGAGAAAAGGGTCTTTGCACTTTCATCGAATCTGTATTGATAATTCATATAATAAACAAAGTGCTCGTTAGTCAGATAGCGAGCGAGTGCATCGTCTAGGTGAAGCACGTCTGTCCTTCACTTCAGTGTATCAGGCCTCGCCTTGTTTACACCGTAAGCTAATTCATGTGACCATGAACATGCATCGATTGTTTCACCTCAAGGATCAATACCAATCCATATTGTAGAATGTAGAATGAGATACGCATTGCTCATAGGTGATGTGGTCATTGATGATAGGGATACAGTGCTCGTTGTTGGTGATGTAGAACTTGGTGCAGGTGATGATAAATGTCACTATACCATAGCAGGAAAAGATTGTATTCTACTTGTCTAATCTGCCAAATTGGAGCTCTTTGTGAGTCGTGATATTGATCGCAGACTGGAGCAAATCGTATTATAATATTGACTGTCATTATAAGAGGAGGCTGCTGAAGGCAATGCAGAAATAGGAAAGAAATGAGAAATCAGCTGCATTAAATCATCAGTTGATGATTTTGTTTTCTGTTAGCAGGACTGGGATGTCCATTTTATCTGATTAAAGGAAAGAAGCTAGCTTGAGGATATGTTATTTTTGGATATTTTTGGAGGATATTTGTTTCGTGCAGTTTTGATATGTGGTACACATCGACCTCTCCCTTGTTTTGCTTATCATGATGTGTGCTCCATACAATTTGATTAACAGTCTCTACAAGGTTTTTGTAATAAGTCTGTAGGTGTACAGTGTGAGCTGCAGCCTTCTGTATTGGTGCCTTTATAGGAGAAGTTACAACTGGAATACAGAACTCTGCACATCAGCTCCGATGCCTCCATCTTTTAACACTGGACCATTTCTGAGCAATCCTAAGGGATAGGTCTTTATTATTATTTTGTTGCTTGTCTTTATTCAGACATTGTCCCTAGAGGAGAAGAAACGAGAGGAGGAGAGATTTGGTGACTTGAATGGCAGCAGGCAAGATGGTGAGTCAAATGTTACATTTAGACCTTCTCTATTTTATTTATCTTGTTCACTCTTTGAGTGCGAGCAGTCTGAAAATTCTTTAAAGCTCTACACTCTCATACTTAATTTGCTAAGTAAAATATACTTTTTTTTAACCTTAAAATATATAACATTACATGTTATTTTGAAGTAAGTCACATTGATGCCCTGTAGAATGGTAAACAACAGCTTGATACTATGGCAAAATTGTTTACAACTTAGGCCTTCATTTTTTAGCAAACATTTTCACTTTAGGAATTCCTAAGACAAATTTAACATTTTAGATTTTTTATACACTTTAAAATTGCATGTGGCTATGACTTTTTCTATTCTGTCAATTTCACAAACTCTCTTGACTTGTTCTCTGATGAATTCTCATTCTATTCAATCAAACAGTGCTGTCCTGAATTTTAACAAAAGTATTAAGAAGTATATTATGTATTGTATATTATGGTCTTTATTTCTTGTATAGAGCTGTCAGGATAAGTTGATATCAAATCATTTTTTTTTTGGCCAAGAAATGGTTGAATTCTTGCCCCACCCTTGTGGGTCATAGGGTAATCTTGTCTCTGAAAGAAACTCTCACTGTTCAGGTTTATATAGTCATTCTTATTATTTGATGGAGATCTTTGATTTGATAAGTAGTCAGGAATGTCTCCAAGATACATCTCCCAAGAAGATATATATTATATATTTCGTAGTTTGCTTATGGTGAAGAGGCAATGCATTAAGCAGGCTTTTGATGTCACGATTTCAATCTTGATTTGAAGAAACAAGTTGAAAGGTAAACATGGCAGGATGATTTAGAAGATATCAAGAAGTCACAAAAACAAAAATAGTCCTTCAGAAGTTCAGATATTGTAGGAAAGAAATGACGAGGAATAAAAAAACTTTTGTGGGTCACTCACAGATATACACTTCTTTTTCCATGATGCATTTTTGTCTCTTTATTTCTAGATGGAGAAGAAGATAGAGCAAGTGTAGATTCTGATCAAAAGAGGAAAACTGATATTCTTGTAGACGAAATGAAGAATAAACTGAAGAAAAAACCGACCCCTGATGTTCATGATATACATGATAGGAAACCGGTAAATGGAAACAATGAAAGATTACAGAACAATTTAGATGTGGACAGTGGGTCAGACAAACACAGTGATCATGACCGATCACATCCTGACTGGGAAGTAGAGAACTTTAACAGCAATAAAGATCGGCACAGGGGACGCGACTGGCATGATCCTAAGCGAGTTCCGCACCGGACAGCAGACCGCCCTCACAGCCGAGCAGAGCTTGATAGGCGGTCAGGTGAGAGACTACATTCAGAGAACATCCCTAGGCCGCAGAGCAGTCGACCTGACCAAGGAGGGCGCTACATGAATGGAGACTGGAGCGGGTCACTCGACCGCAGGAGACCTCCAGACCCCAAGAGGGGTGTGGAGCCGACACACATGGAGCATGAGAGGAGAGGGAGACCCAGTGAGTCTGGGTATAGCAGGGATCCTAGTAGGGATCTGAGTAGGGATCCAAGCAGGGAGCCATCAGAAACAGACTGGAGCCCTGATATGAGGAGACAAGGAACAGGAGATAGACACAGACGACCACCTGATGACAGGAGAAGTAAGTCACTTACCTCATCTTCCTTTTTTTCATCCCTTACAATACATTTACAAATGGACAAAAGTGATGGTATTATCTTGTCTTTATTCTAAATTGTTATGAATGAACATGGTAGTTGATAATATCGTGATAATAATGATGGTGGTAGTTGTGGTGGTTGGTGGGTGGGTGATAGGTCATAGAGATGATGTTGATAGCAATTAAATGATGATGATGATGATGATGATGATGATGATGATGATGATGATGATGATAATGATTTTGATGTATCTTTCTCATATTTCATCAGGACAAGAGACTGAAAGGAGGAGTTCATCGAGACCCAGGCATCCATCATCTGGTAGCGATCGAGATGATAAATTTATTGAATCCACTGTGTTCCTCAAGACAAGAGATGATGCTGGCTTTGGTTTCAGAATCATTGGGGGACACGAGGAAGGGTCACAGGTAAGTCATGCTCACACATACCTTAAAAAGTTCTAGATTTGTAAGACAAGGAGGTGCATTTCTTGGAACCTTCTGTGAATGAATGAATGAAGTTTAATTTGTGTTGCAGTATGGTGCAGTGCATCCTAAAAGAATACTAATGAACCAGTGCTTTATCATTTACTTGCAACAAGCAATTAAAAGAGTTATTTATACTACTGTTTGACCGTCTAACTTTCATGTCATGAGCCAAAATGTCACCATCAGTTCTTTGTAAAAGCAAATATTTTACACATTGATTCATGTTATCCTGATCCCCAAATGTCCTGAAATCAAATGAAAATTATTGATTGCATGATTGCACTATTTTGTGGTTTACTATCTTTTTTCTTTCTTTCTGTGATCCATCATATATGTTATTTTGAGATTCATGAATGAAACTACAGGTGCATAAGATCCTTTTAATCACCTTTAAATGTCTCTGTCCTCTTCTAGGTATCCATTGGAGCTATCACCGCAGGTGGAGTTGCTGCCCAGGATGGTAGGTTACTGACAGGAGATGAACTACTCTATGTGGACGGTCAGACCACTGTCGGTTCCTCTCACAAGAGGGTGGTTACCTTGATGATTGCAGCCGGTCGAGCTGGACGGGTCTCCTTGGGGATTAGGAGGAGAGTGGCAGGTCAGTAGAAGATTGTAATATCTGGGTATAAAGAAGAAATGTTTGCTACTTTGGAGTTTGTGAGAATGAATTTGGAGTATAGAACTAAAGCCGTTCCTCTTGTGCACCTTTCATTTGGCAAGACACATTAACGAGTAAATTACTATAAAACAACGATGGCAAAAAGTCTTTTAATACTTTTGCGAATTGTAAACAATGATGATGAGTCCTTCTATTCACTCTTATTATGATGTTCCAGATTTATCATTCTGAATTAGAACTAGTAGGATGTCATTTTGCATACATTAGCGGAACTATCAGTAATGGAATTTCATGTTGTTTATTCATCATGTCAAAATTACCGTCATATAAATAATAGAATTAGAAAAGGGTATTTATAAATTCATGCTGGGATTCTTTCATCCGTTCTTAGATATCTGGAACATTTTGTATTTTACATCATTATCTCATATTCTTAAACTTGTTGATAGAATCGTGATTTATTCTTATAAAATGATTTTCTAATCCTGTCATTTTGGTGTCTAACTTATCACCGAATACTCTAGAAATTTAAATGAATAATATGTTTCTACTCCAGGTCTAAATCAGCCAAGTGGAGGAGGGGGGTCACGACCAGCCTCCCGTCCCCTCAGTCCTGCTTCACCCGCTAACAGAAGATACCCTTATGATGTCAAGCTTCTTCGACGAGAGAATGAAGGCTTTGGATTGGTGGTGCTCTCTTCTACTCTCAAGTCTGGATCTAATATTGGTAGGAAAAAAGATCTAAGATGTTTGGATGCTGGTTGTATGAGGAAGTATAGGATGTTAGTCAAAGTTGAAAATGTATACAGAAAACTGGTTATTAGAGGAATGTACTCAAACCTACAAATAAACTCTTGAGAAAAGAAGAAAATTTTGTTTTTGTGTTGTTGTAAAGATCAACAATTCATCATTGTGATAATTCAAGAATTTGCTAGTTTAAAAGATTACTGAGAAAGAAGGTGCATTATTATTCAGCAGATGTTAACCCTTTTGATCTGATTAGATTTTTGAGTAACACCCAAGTTCTATAGATTCCTTATATTCAACAGATAAAAGGCCATTTTGGACTTAATTTTTAGAATGTATACATCAAACTGCACAAATAATTGCATCTTTGAGAACTAAATTATGAAATAATCTTTTTTATAAATATATTAATGTTTACATGTTATCAGGACCATGTTCTGAAAATAAACATGTAGTAGTACAAGTATTTATCCAAAGTGAATCCCTCCATGTCCCATGGAGTTATGCTTTGTGATTTATGATGGAAGAAATTTCTTTTATAGATTCAACATGTACTTAATTTACTCCCCTGGGTATCTGTAATATTGCCTGTAAATAGATATTTGTTATAACAATCATTTTTGTTCCAAGAGTATATTCCTTATGTAGTTTTATGACCTTTTGCATGACTTGAAATAGATATTAACCTGTGTTTTTCATCATTGTATAGTGCATGGTTTGAATTTCTATTTTACAACCCTGAGTGTAATACATGTACTTAATAGTGACTGTCACAATGAAAATGTATATATTAATTTGATATGAAAATATAACTGGATTGTTGTTATCAGAAAGCTTGATTGATTATTCAAATCTTTTTTCTTAAAAAGTAATGATTGCAGTAGAAATTTGTTAAAAATATGTTTAACTATACTGAACATCAAATGTAATGTTAACATTGAAATTCGATTGCAAAATAGTGATAAAGAAGATAGTCATGTGATTTTTTTTCTTATCATGAATGAAAACATTCACTATCAAATATTTAAAGGTTTTTACACTTTTAAACCCAAATATGGGGTGCTATTTCCAAAATGCTTCACAAACCATTTGCTTATGGCATTTTGCATATTTCATCTATACTTCAATTTATCAAGTTATAACAAAACATAATGTTATAATAAAGAAAACTTTATTATTTTAGAAAAATGGTAAATGGTTGTATTTCCACATTAATAAACTTCATTATGGCCACAGTATTCGAAGCAGCTTCTGTAACCAACCATGTATGTAGTAGATAACCTCTGTAACCTCTCTAACATAAAAAACCCTGATTGGTCGCCCTTCTAGGCCGTATCATAGATGGCAGCCCGGCAGACAGGTGTCGAGACCTGGAGGTCGGTGATCGTATCGTCTCAATCAATGGAATAGACATCCGGAGTATGCATCACAAAGACATCGTCAACATGATCAAAGATACAGGCACTTCTGTCACACTAACCATCGGGTCTAGAGGTAGGGGCGCTATGCACCTTCCATCTTCATCATTCTCCCCAAAAAAAGAAAAACTTACTATATCTTTAGAATCTAATAGATCTTACTCCCTTGCACATATTGACCTCCAATGCACAAACATTTATGTACATGTACCCTTCTGTGTGTATTTCCATTAATTGTCTCTTAAAAGATAATAATATTAATCATGCATGCCTTATCCTGTCTTCTAAAAAGAATAAAGTGAATTTCCACCTTTTTTTTTGTATGTAGTCATTGTATTCCATATATTCACATCTTATTGTATTGAGAAATCTAATTACATGTACAATAATTAACCTGATATCTAATAGAAATAGTGGTAAGGTTAAATTACTTTCTTCTTTGATGAACCAATTTTCGTTGATGGAGCTGAGGGAGGGGGATAAAACAACAATTTTAGATGGATGTTGCTGTACAAGATGTGGTTATAAAATGTATGTGATTTTTCATGTCATTGTTTTACTTAGAGCATGATTGTCTTTTCTTCATATATACCCCAGACAGTTATATATTCCTATTTTAAAAAACTTAATATTTTTCTGGCTAGCAGTACCATTTCTGTGTTACATTTGTCACTTTAGTTCAGTATTTTCATCCTTTCTCATGTTTGATTGTCTATTGTTATTGTCTTTATTCTTGTGTTCTTTCATATTCCTGTTAATATCAGATATCTAATATCATATAAATGTTCATGCTATCATAATATATATATTTAAAATCATCTTACAAACAATGACATAACCTAGATCCTATAAAAATTCAAATTCCTGTCTTATTCATGGTATATCTACCAGTATTTAGGTTTTTTTTTTTAAATTTGTTATTGCAAATCAATTTGTTTATTATGCTTAATCTTTATTATTTCCTTGATCTTTCTTTAGGTGGGGATGATCCTCTGAGCAGAAATCCACCACCCAAGGTATGTCTGGATTGACCATGGTGTCATTAAATGTTATATCCAGGGCCCTGTTTCATAAAACTTGTTATCAATAAACAAGATACAATAACTGTTATAAGCTACTGAAATAGTGGCATTTGATTGGCTGAGAGCAAATTTGTCATAGAAATTTAGCATTTGTTATTGATAACAAGTATCATGAAACAGGGCCCTGTGTGTGTGTGTATTTGGGCTTTTACAGACGTGTATCAATCAGATATGATTATTTACGTCTGGGGACCGACCTTTAACGTTACCATCCGAAAGACGCGACTCAGATTCGAACCTGCGTCCTCTGCTGAATCAGTTTGTAACTTCCATTGTTAGCTGGATTACAGGCGCACGCCACAATGCCCTGTTCTTTCCCTAGCTTTAATAGAAGCTTTAGCAAAGTGATCTATTCAAAGTCATGATAGTTTAATGCATTCAGCTGAAAATTAAGCTGAACTGGGTGTAATTTGATATGTTATCTTGTGCTCTTCAAAATATTGAGAACTGCTGTTGTTTAGATCCAATGGTTTGGGAGCTAAAATTTAGTTCCATATGACATGGATTAGTTAAATGGTTTATTTGCAACAGAAAAGAGAATGAATGGTGATAAGATAAATATCAGACAAGTCAATAGCCTATACAGTACTCTGTAAATATTTTCATCTCATGTCAAATGTTATGCATGTTTTGTTATTCTATGTTGATATGATGAATAATTGTTTGTAGTAATATTGCACAAAACTAAATGAAAACAACATTAACAACAAGAACAACATTAGTAAAAATGTAGATAATATGATCACCTATTCTCATTCTTTGTCATGTTTGTAGAACGTTGGTCATATGGTGAACGCTCTTGCCATGCCTGCTCAGATCAAAGGAAGCGATGGAAGCATGAGGTCACCCCCTGGACAACCCATGACTAATCATATTCAACCACCCCCACCAACTGATAAGTAAGTTTTTTTTATGATCATATTATTGGGCACAGCCTCATGGAATAGAAGTTTCAATTTGATTTAAATTACAGATATATCTTTATAAGAAACAACCGACATGTCTGTCTTTGTATGTATTTGGTTATTTCTGACATTTCTTTCCTGGTTTTCTGAAAGGTTCAATTCATATTGTATTTGATTGCAACTTTTATGCAAGAGAGTCTGCCATGTTTACAGAGTTATAGATGAGATTAATGCACATTTCCTGTTGAGAAGAATCATCAGACATCAATTATATTAGAGCTGTTTTACTCAAAGTTATGATACTCAGAAGTCTGCAATTATAGTCAAACAATACCCTATTCGGTTACTTGTACCCTATTCGTTTATTCTCTGCTGCAGCAAGCCAACAGAACCCATCTACGCCAAGTCATCCAAGTGGAAGCAAGAAACCGATAGAATACGCACCCAGCCCATCAGACCCCCGTCAGCCCCTCCCCAGAGCATGACCTACCACGACGGCCCACCACGCCCAAGCTCCCCACCCATGGGCAAACCCATGAGGGGAATCCCAAGGCAGCATCAACCGCCGCCCAACAACCAAGATGCTGGGTGGGGCCCCCAGCACCCCAAGTCGCCTCATGCAGGGCGGAGGAGCTATGAACCACAGCGCACCCATCCGTTGTCTCCCCCTCAGGAGAGGAGGTATCGAGGCCCACCGTCCAGTAATCCTGTTTCGCCAAGGATGGATAGGAGAGGGTATAGAGAACCAGGGAGACCAGCTCCACAACAGGGCAAGCAACTCATGTATCCACCTAAGGTAATGAAAGTATTTTAAATGCAAGAACCTTTCCAGTAATGTAGATTTACAATCTGTGTAGAAATATAGTCCATGCGAGATATTCTACTTCTCATATCTGACTATCTGTCAGAGGAATAAGTATCTTTAAAAAAAGGTTAGGCTTGGGTTGTCACTTATCAGCACTCATTGGCCCCCAAATTTTACCTGGACTGCCCAATTTTGAACATGGGGCAATGTTCCTGTCCCGACCCCTGTTTAAAAAGTTTGTATGAAGCCCTTGTATGTGTTGTGACATAGTTGCATATGTTGTGAATAGTTTGATAGCCCTGTGTATTGAGAATATAATCTGCTGTGGCTTATAAAATATGTTGTACAGGCTTTTCATTTGGGAAATTCCTAAATTTGTGATATGGCACTACGTGGACGATCGTTGCTCTCCCTGATTTACGAGCAGCTCAATCCATCAATTAATACTCTTCTCTTTTACCATTACCAGCGCAAAGAACTCCAGCCAGGTGACTATTATAATGTGGACCTCAAGAAGGGAACTACAGGCTTCGGCTTCAGCATCAGAGGAGGAAGGGAATATGACAACACCCCTCTCTTTGTACTCAGAATGGCTGATGATGGACCTGCAGCACAAAGTATTCTTATGAGGGTAAGATTTTTGATGATATCGTTTTTTTGTGGAGAGGGGGGTTGTCACTTTTATTTTATCTTTTATACTCTCACTCAATGTGATATAAGAATGACAACAGTTACTGCAAATTGAATTGAAACTGCTTTAGGTAAACAGGGAAGGAGGGATGGAGGGAGAGAGCAAGAGAGAGTTTACTTTTAAGTCATGGAATGTGAATAAGAATAGTAAATTCATATTGTTGAAATAAAAACAATGAGAACTGGTGTAAATGTGAGAGAACCTGTTTTTCCTATTTTCCATACTAGGTCGGAGATGAGCTTATAGAAATCAATGGTCAGAGTACAGAAGGAATGCTACATAGTGATGCTATTATTGCTATCCGTAACGGGGGAGATACTATCACATTGGTTCTACGTAGGTCTTACCAATCAGCTACAATGGGTAAGATTCCTGTTCTTTCTAGTTTTTATAACACATCTAAATAACACTAGATAAGAATGGTTTGATTATTAATAGAGTAATGTGTTTCTCATCTAGATAATTGAATTAAATATCATTAATAAGATTCCATATGGATACATATGTGCATTGGTAAATCAGATTTGATACAACGATTAATAGAAATTGCAGGAGAGAAAGTCATTTGACTTGCTTTGTTAATGATGGCTATGGGGAAAAAGTGTGAAGAAAACATTGTGGAAAAATATGATAACTTTGAACATTGAGGATGAACAACTTTACTGGGTTTTTAGTTTATGGTATAGTTTTAGTTTGAGTACTTTAGACTCAATCTTAATCCTGGTATTTGAAATAGTTTACAGTAACAAGAATGTGTACATATTTATCTGTAGAGATGCTCCAGGCTTCCAACAAAATATGTTATTGCCATTGCAAAGCAAATAAACATGATTATAGTGATATATGTAAACTAACACAAACAATGTACTGGATATTCTTTCCCAACATTTTTCAAAAACACAAAGGAGCTAATTTGTAAGCAGCCATTTCTCAGTTCTATTGGTTATAGCAGTCCTTTGAAAATCATTGTGTAGTATAATTGAGCGATTGTTCCGCTATATTGAATTTTCAAAATTGTGTCCAGCTGTTTTGAATTTTCTCAAGATCTTTCAATATTTCAGTCATGTATTGTGTAAAATAAGGTGTCTCATTTTATCATTTTCTATTTTGTGAGTTGCCAAAATCCTGAAATTCATTTGAAAAGATTGTCGATTTTTCTTATATTCAGTCACTTTGATAAACATCTCTCTCTCTAGGCCCCATATTTCTCTATTAAATTTCATCTTTTTATGTGTGCACAGAATAATCTTTCATTAGCTGTATTGTCAATGCTTAATGTTTGCCACTAAAAGTAATTTTTATGATGCCTCTTTTTCCTTTAATGAAATGTAATGAAGTTTTGTTTTCCCATATCAATCACAAATAAATATCTTATCTTTTGGTACACCCCTGTAGTCATAGTTGACATTAAAAAAATAAAAATAAAGAATGCCTCCCTACTATTATTCTTAAAGGCATTGTTTAACAATGTTAAATCTGAGATACACGGTCCTACGTGTTATCAGTGTCTGTGATGTGGTGTAATATTGAAACCCTAAAAAAATTGCGCTTCAAAATGCTCAAAAAAGTAAAAATCTTTGAGTGACCAGTTTTACCATACTCGTTTTCCCCAATAGACAAAATTTGATCTCCATTTCCAATCATAAATATCTTGGTAATCAGACAGGCGATCGGCTTGTAAAAGTCATGGGGTTCCTGACTGACGTAAAGGTTTATAATTATCATTGCAGCATGAGCTAAATCCAGGATTTTGTTTCAGAATCTGAGACAAAGTTACCCAATCCCTTTAATGTTAAATCCCCTTCCTATTTATGAAATGATTGATGAATCTCATTTTCATTGTAGGAAAAATGCTAAATTTGTTGTTTCAAATTGATTCATGTCCTCTGGCATTCTTCTGGCATTCACAAATAGCTACGATGTTCTACTTTTAACTTCCAAATCAATCGTACTCAAGTTTTCTTGGTGTTCTCTTTTCCTCAAATTGTCCTTGATGTATGTATACTTGCAATCTGTAGTTACTTGTAAGCATCTGACTTTCAAAATTTCTGTCTTGTTTTAAATGTTGCAAATCAAACAGGCTATCGTTTTGCCGATCGCTACAGCACCTATCGTGAGTAATAGGGAGTTCACACATCCGAAACTCCACATCTTGTCACTATCAAATCTTTACATATACATGTACATGTATCAGAGAGCAATAACTACTTACTACATTCCAAACTTTAATGTAAATGTATTAATCACTGCATTTACATTTCAATACAATCAGAAATATTTTGTGTACAATGTTTTAACCAGTAATTACTGAGGGTTTTATTTATCATAGTATATATTCATGTTTGCACAACCTATTTATTCAGTTTTGTACTGCATATAGGTCAGTTTTATGTGACATTTGTATTAGTGCATGCCAACGGTTATTTCTGTCTATACTGTTGAAGCACTTTTAGCTTGATATATAAATATATCATTCTGCACTTTATATGACTGTTCTTTCTACCTCTTTCCTAACTAATTGTGACTCTCTTTTTATCTGTTGTCTGTACTGTATAGTTTACTTTATTTTTATTCTTGATAACATCTATCTGATGATAATTTTCAATTCATCAGAACATTGGTTTTCTTCATCTTTATTTTATAGTAAATACCCAAAGCATATTTCATAGAACCCATGTTCACATCTTGTAATTTGTTACAGAATTCTGTCATTATGCTTCATCTCTCTCTCCTTCTTTCTCCCCCTTTCTCTCTCTCTCTCTCTCCCTCTGTCTCTCCCTCTCCTTCTCCCTCTCCCTCTCCCTCTCCCTCTCCCCCTCCCCCTCTCTCTGTTGAAGGTCCATGCAGAATTGTTGCATTCAATGAATATAAGACTATATGATATACTTTAGAAGCAGGTTTTTCTCCCTTTTTGGGTCAAGTTTTTGTATAGGATAATGGCATGACATGTGACAAATCCCTTTAATATGTGTTATATTCTTATGTATTATAAAACATGAACATTCATGTATGCATCACTTTGGTCTCATGGTATGCATGTATGTTGTAGTGTATTTTTAACTTGTCTGTAGAAAGGAATGCTGGATAACATGCAAATCTCTTTAGTGGAAGTTTGTGTTTTTCTGATGCCTTCTTTGCATGAAAATATATATTAAAATATATTTTAAGGGTCATAATTCACACACAAAAAACCTATGCACATGGTCAATTGGGTATCTTTCTTAATACCTTGTGGAATAGATGAGTTTTGTTTACATCTAGCCACAGTCATCAAAGATTCTCTAGTGATGTATATATATATATATATATATATATATATCCCCCTCCTTTCTTTATGTTTTAGACAGAAAGAAATGGTTAGAATTCTGAATGGTTTAATGTGAAGTGGGTTGTTCACCGTTGTTGGACCAGTAAACATATGAAAATTCACTTTAAAAATCATATTGCACGTAGGGGAATTGCGGTTATAGAAAGTTTTTGTTTGGGACATAATCCTTTTATATCCTTTTTAATCCTTTTATCGTTTTTTAAATTTCACACATCGATATCAATTGTTTTTCAAATCATATATCATGCAATATTTTCAAACATGTACATCAAATACCATACATTGCATTGTGGAGTGAAAAACATGCAATATTTTATTCCACATATGTAACAGTGTATTGTTTATTAAATAAGTGATATTTACTTAACATTTTGGTAAAAAGTAAAATGGTGTTTTGATAAACTTTAATGCAGTTGTAAAGAAGTGAGGAGGTTCCTGTGTGCATGTGTTTGTTTAATTTCACACATGAATGATGATTTCAATGCCGTATCTTTCCTTCTTTCTCTGCAGACCCCCGGAACATGACGCAGACCCCGCCCCCCATGTCTAGGAATGCCTTTATGGGGGTCTCCAATTCTTCGCTCCAGAGTGATGAGATGCACCGGGATGAAGGGATGGGTCGAGGAGGAGGTGGCAGCGGAGGTGGCGGCGGAGGTGGAGGTGGAAGAGGAGGGAGAGGAGGAGGTAGAGGACGAGGCAGGGATAACTTTGATAACTCCTGGAACTACCGTAGTCTGCCAAGAGGCTTGAAATATTAAAATCCTTCTTTTCTCCCTCTCTCTCTCTCTCTTTTAAATATTCTCCAAAGTCGTTTGATTGTCTCAGCTATTCTGTATTCCCATATTTTTTAAAGTTCATTTATTCACCATTAAATGGAATGGATTAAGTTTTCCACTGTATAGCATGGAGGCTACCATAAGGAAAAGTTTTTAGATTTATTTTTGTATTTGATGCTGATGTTTTTGATGACAACATATGATCCATGTTCATTACTAAATCTTACATTCTATCTAAGGCGTGCTGGATTCATGCTTCTTTTTAAAAATATCCTCAAAGTTTACTAAGGGTCAAACTATGTTGCCATCAATTTGTCACTGGATTTGCAAACTGATGTACATGTATGCATGTAGGCTAAGTACAGGAAATATGTTGCTTCATGAAACCAGCAAATTCTGCTCTTTTTATTTCAGACTATTTACAATCATTCATATAGTATGATTTCAAAACTAAATCAGTCCTTTATGAATGTATCATACCCAAAATAATGATTACTGTAAAGACTAATGCTACATTTTCAAGCCTTGTATGTTCAATCATTATTACGATGGTGAGAAAGAACTGCCCTGAAAATGGTAATAGTACTTTTTAGAAGAATTTAAAAGAAAAAAAAAATGGATGAAAGATTGTTTTAACTACCACTTAATCACTGTGAAGATCTGATGTACTCTTTTATTTTTAACTCTGTTTTTATTTATCCAATCACTGTATTGTGAATTCCGAAATTCTGTGTGGATACATTTGTTAGATTGCACTGTCATCGAGGTAACTTTAAAACAAAAAATCTTGTTTCTTTCCTTTTCTTTATAAAAATTAATAGATTTTGAACAATTCTTGCAGGCTATTTACATTGTGTGCTTTAGATGAATAATAAAGTGTTTGTTCATAGACAGTAATCATGCAATAGCAACATCTTATTTTAATAGTCAACTTAAGTTGAAGAAATATTTAACAGATTTATAGGTAAAATAAGACATCTTGAAGGATGTGGGATAGATTTGAACAATTGATTTGAAAAAGATATTTGCTAAGGTAGGCCTGCATTTTCCTGTCGGTGAATCTACTGCTATGTCATGCTACATTTGTGTTTATTTCGTGTCTGTATTTTGCGTTTTTTCAGATGAATAATTTTTTTTTGTTTGTGGCGACTCCCAGTTGTTTTCATTGCTCAGTCATCTCACCAGTATTGTTAGTTACAGCAGTTTCTCCATTCATTTCAATGCATTCATGTAGTGCCAATTATTTCCTGAATATGATTACGTATATGTCTATTTTGCGCTTGATTTAGGTTAAATACAATTACTTTTAAGTGCACACATGAAAATATATCATAAATTATGTAGCTGAGTCGCTGCGTCTCTAACCCAGAATTTGCTCAGAACTCTTCATGGTCTGCAACTGAGAGTCAATTATTTAATGCTATTATTTGTGAGATATCGTGCCTTGAGATTCATGTACCAACATTGCACTTCATCAAAACCAAACTGGTGGTTAGGTATGAAATGATATATTATGGCGTCTCAATAAGAATACGAGTAGTGTACTCACCATGGCCTGTATTGACTTCAATATTGAGCTGACAATGGATTTTAAAGCTCGGTCTACAGTCCAGTAAAATGAAGCGACTTGCACCAAACTGTTAATTTCTTCTTTGTGATATCTGGCTGATAAACCAAACTTAAACCCAGCTTCGGGTTATCTTTCATGGTGGAAAACAAGTTCACGATGAGACCAAGCCTTGATTAACATGCCTTGCATAGTCTTAAGAAATGTGGCCAAATCTTCCTACTACTGCCAATCATAAACAGGGATGCCAGTTTTCAGTCAATAGCCTGAATTCAGGCCATAGTTTAGGCTTTTTTGTGTACAAAATTGCTCATTCTAGGTTATTTTCAGGCCCTCTGATCGATTCTAACTGGCATCCCTGCATAAAGCCATAGGGTATACAGTTAACAACTACGTTATTCATACTCTTATCAAGTTTTGTAATTTTTCAAGTATGTGACCAAAATTATATGTCCCGATGTATTCTTCTTGAAAATGTGACATATTAAAGCTTACTTCTGAAAGTATTCATAAAAGGCCTAATTCAACCAGTCCACCTTTCATTCTTGAGGAAAAAACAAAAACCATATACTTTATAAGGAGTATGAATAATTCAGTTGTTAACTGTACATGTATGAATGGAAGGAAAAGGGTATTGTTGATAGGTTTATTCACTTTTCCGTCTGAATTTCTTTTTTCAACAGAGAGCGATGAAAAGCTTCATTGTAATTGATTGCCGGAGATGAGAAAAAGAGAGTGAAAATAAAACCTCTGCAGAGTTGCTGTCATGAATTTGAAAATATTACAATATTTAGATTGTTTTCATCCCTATCTGGCCCCTTCACAGTTATTTAGTGTATTCATGATAAGTTCAGATGTGTGCTTAACAATGATTTGTATTCCACTGCAATTTGTAGTGCATATTGAAGACCTTCAATGATTCCTGTCCCCCCGATTCAACAAGATTACAGTATTCAAGTAGGAAATGTTTTTCAATTTTTAAGAGAAATGTGTAGTACTAGTATTCCAATCTAATTTAATGTATTCATTTTCTAGATTTATTTATTAACAGATATATATATTTGCATTAATTATCCTCAGTGTCTACAAGAAGCACTGTTTTCAAAGAAATGTCAAGTCATATTGGAATGTTCAGGGAAGTCTTATAAATTTCTTTATCCATACATGAATTTTACAAAGCATTGATTTAAAGACTATTGCTATTCAGTGAATCAAAAGGTTTATTCATACCATGTCTTTGTAGAATTTTGTTATCAAAAGATGACATAGTATTCAGCCTGTGAATGTATTGATGCTGTTTTATAAACAAATTATTTGAAATCAGTTTTCTTGATATTATCTCTGAATGCCTTCCTCCTTTAAGCCTGTAATTGTATTGCTTCTGTCTTATAAACAAATTATTTTGATTTTTTCCCCCTTCATATTACCTCTAAATGCCTTCCCCTTTAAGCCTAAACCTAAAGGGAACTAACCTCTTATCTTAAGCCAGCCTAGGTGGAAGCAAAATAAAAGATAATCAGTCACAGATCGAGATGAATTGGGACAAAGAATAAGAAAGGGATAACATTTCAACAGTTTGCACCACTATTATTCATGGGTGACTTCACCATTCATTTTAACCTTATGACTCTTAACATCCCTTTCCTCCATTCTGATTATGGAGCCAATATAATTTCAAGCAAGGATTTGGAAAAAAATGTGAAAAAGGGTGTCGTGTGTCCCATCATATAAATTGTGAAAGGGATTATTTTGAGTAGCCTACAGTATACGATATCATGAATGAAAAATTTTAGACAACTCACCTTGAAGGATTTGCCTGTAAGAGATGCTACATGTAATTAATGATTATTTCTTTAAATTCTTTGTTGGATTATCTTTAAAAATGAACAGATTTATTCTCTGACATTTCTGCTTCCACTCTGGCTAATTGATTTAAATTTGATTTCCTATAGTCAAACTAAATTAGCAGGGACTGATTTTTAACATTCCTTTCCAATCATAGCCTGCACACACTTCCTCTGATTGAAATATATTACATGAATTTCGCTAATCATATTATTTGCAGATATTTGCTCCTTTATATGTATGTATTCAGACAATATTGTATCTCAAACAACTTTCTGCATAGATTATTGATAGCATAAAGTATTCCTAAAGATTGTAGCTACTCCAACTGCGTATGTTAGCATATATACTTACTAGTTTGTAGTCAAAATGTCCAAAAGTCCACATGATTAATGGCAAAAACATATGTTACAATGAATTGTGTTATGGATTCTCTTCAGTAGAATATTGATCACACAAAACCTTGATTTTTGTTTGCGATTGTAAACTGTTCATGTCGTGGCCTTCTTTTTAACGTAGTAAAACAATTTCTTGGAAGCTAGACAACTCACTTTGTCTGTGTGCATAGTTAATCTATGAAGAAAAAAAAGACATTTTATAGTTTGTAATGTATTGTACAGATTGTACAAAAATAAATCATATATGCATTAGAATTGTAAATAACTTGTGTGTTTGGTCAATAGCACATGCAATGCTACTATCTAATCTATTATTTTTACCCATTTTTAGTATGTATCAAGTGTATCAATATTTAATCTTTGTTAATAGTATCATGTCTTTTCATTTGCCAATGTAGTATCAATTTTAATCTTACATCAAGATGGCCTCTTGTATCCCATTATGATTTTTATGATTATGAAAACAAATACGAGTACTTGTCATTTGTATCATTCAATGCCGACAGTACTGTGAAAATGTTTTGTTTACTGAAGGATTCCCCCTCCCCTAATCTTGAATCCATTGATAGAAATACTGCAATCAAGTTGTCAGAGTCGTTGCATTTGAGTTTGTTATCTAGTTGTTTTTTTCTTGGGGCTGGGGAAGAGTTTTGTTTACCATGTTCAAATGAATTTTAATGTTCGATTGTATTCATTCTAGAAACAATGTTATTTAAAAAGTGAGAAAGGAAATCCAATTTGTCATTACGTATTCAAGTTTTGAAATTCCAATGCTAAATTTAAAATGGAGCATGTTTTCATTGATTGATTGTTAAGGTTTTCCATTTTCATCTGGGCCCTATTTCACAAAACCAGTCATCAGTGACAAATGACAGTTTTTGTTATAAGCTACTGAAATCCTTGCTTCTGATTGGTTATCAGCAGTTTTGTCACTGACTTTTGTCATTTGTCATTGAAAAAAGGCTTTGTGAAACGGGTCCCTGGTCTTGCCATTGCAGTCTGTGTTCAAGTCCAATGTTTTCTGTTTGTATTCCCAGTTGGAGTTGAAACAAGTTCAAATTGTCTTGTGGTTGTAAGAAAATTATAAACTGTAATTAATTCCAATTTTGATATGCTGTACATTGTTTAAAATATCTGGTATTGATCAAACTTATTTTTCAGTAAATACAATGAAATAGCTGTCTATAGATTACCTGAATGAAATCAAATTTTTGCCATCTGGTGCAGAGTTTTAACTTTTTTATTGCATTGTAAGAATGTATATGAAAATAATGAATTGTCATTGGAAGGGGATAAGTTTCAATTGTTTTAAAGAAATCTATTTTTGTGGGAGTTCCAAGCCTTACGTTCATGCTGTGCTTCTCTCCTGTAGATGCAAAAGTGAAAGGTCCTTTCTATTGACGTATTTTGAATGAATGACTACATTGATGTATTGTTTGCTGAGAAAGTAAACCTCTTGGCATATGTACATGTCTGTATACTACTCATTAAAGTTTGTACAAAGATCCAACAACAACAAAGTTTTGTTCTTGATTTATTCTGTTCTCAGTTTTCAAGGGCAAATGATGGAGAAAAAAAATGTACAATCAAAGTGACATTGATCCACTTTAAGCATGGGGGTTGACAATTTGATCACAGACTAATCTAATAGTTGTTGGAATGCTGGGGTGGGCTGGGGTCAGGGTGCTCAATTTTTTTTTACACTGACCTTTTTTTTGGTTGTCTTTGCCCCCCACTGGCTTTTCTTGTTTTGTCTTTGCCCCCCTCGCTGTTTTGATTTTCTTTTCTCATCCATTGTTCTCTTCGAGTGCTATTGCAGGACAAGGGGCACATGCCCCCCCCCCCTAGAAAAACAACACTTAAACATGGTTTCCCACTGTCATAATGTTATTAAATCCAAATCAGGATAATCATCTACTCTGATTTCTACTATTATTTGACCTCAAACACACTGGGCATTCTTCATGAAATGACAGTGTAGCGGGTGATAACTGGGGGAGGGGGCAGCATTGCCCTTTGATTTTTTGAATGTGTATACCATGTAGAGGTGTTGTGGTCTAGTGGATAAGTCACCCGACTGCAGATCACAAAGTATGGGGTTTGAGTCCCGCCGTGGCACTAATGTCCTTTGGCAAGACGTTAATCTACATTTGCCACTCTCCACCCAGGTGTTAAATGGGTACCCTGTAGGATGCAAAAGTTAATGTGGTTGGATGAGCAAGTATGCGCTTGTAAAATGGTGCCTGGCCAGAATGCTCCCCAGGGGGTGGAGAATGTGCATACATTGTGTGGGGGTAAGCCTGAATCCGATGACCGAGGTAATATATATGTAAAGTGCTTGGACACATCGTTGACGTATTAAGTGCTATATACAAAAATTAATAAAACAGAATGGAACGTTAAACTAAGATGTACTTGCCTCCCTCCCTCATCCCAGTTTAAAGGGTGGCTGATGTCGAGAGAGGAGTAGAATGATAGTATGAACAGGGAAAGAGACAATGGAGAGACAAATGGATAGACAGATGGATAGACAGATGGATATATAAGTAGAAACATGTTTTAATGAGGACAATGAGACCATGAAAATTACCTTGTCATATCAAGTATCTTGTTACATCAGGGGAGTGTTTCACAAAGACTAAGATCAACTTTAAATTGGACTTAAATATGGCAGGCCGTTCATGCCACTGGTTGCTCTCACCATTGGTCTCTTAATTATGATCTTTAGATAATATTTTTTCCTTCAATAATGCATTATCAAAAGATGTAAATTCTGTAGATTTGCGACCATGATTTGTACGTCCCTTGAGAGACCAACGCCAGTAAACGGTGAGAGCAAACAGTGGCATGAACGGCCTGCCATAGTTAAGTCCAACTTAAAGTCGATCTTAGACTTTGTGAAACATCACCCTGGGCCCCCATCTTATAAAGAGTTCCGATTGATTCAAATCGATCTTAAGTCCTCCAATCAATCGCAAGTTTGCAGCCACTTATCTCTTATGTACACAGTTGCGTTTGAGTTCAACTCTTTATAAGACAGGGCCCAGGGTAAACAAAATATACATAGTGATAACGGTATATACAAAACTGGATTCGCACAAAAAATGTTTTCAAACGTCCATTCTGTTAATCTTACTAAGTACGATAACAATACTGCATTAAAATTATATGAGTGTAGAAAAGAAAAAAAACTTTCACACATGTATGAATGTACAACATATCGTCTGGTGGGTGCCAGAAGAGTGTTATCTTATATCCTTTAAAGGTAGTGTATCCCTTTTGCAGCCAACATCAAATTCGGTAGAACTTTGCAGGAATTATGATAATGTCACGTATGTCATATCTGTGAAATTTAAATGTTAGCAGTATCCTAGTACAGTATTCAAATTATGCAAGGAAACCTGTTTACTTGCTAGACTTCACTGTCGATCACTATTTTTTTCTTTGGTATATAATATACATAAAATGAGCTATAAAGGGTACATGAGCATTTGTACACATCAATAACTCACTTCTTGTAATGGCCAAAATTAAGCTGATTGGATCTTTGCGTAGCACAATACGGGACAAGGGTCTGAAAGTCAGACAATAATTTACGAATAATTTACGAATAAACGGGCGATGTAATTCCACATAAAGGCAATTACCGTTTCTAATCTTTTCGGGGGAGTTTTTAGTTGGTATTATCTCTTGTTTACCGTAGGATTCACACAAGTTTATATTCTCAGCCTGCAAAAGGGACACACCACCTTAAACGCAGAGTTAATGCCCGTTTGGCTCATGATGGACAAACCCATGTGTGTAAAAGAGGAGAATGCTACTGGTAATCTAAATTAAAGAAAACCTTACCCCAAGAAATAACGACATGGGCATCGCCATTTTCTTGATAACATGAGGTACGATGCAAAGTCGTAATTACATTCAAATTTACGGATGCTTCCTTCCCACGTGTGTGTGGTAATGAAGTATTTTATTCACCTGTTTTATTCAACTGCATAAATAAGTTGTTGCTCTTCTGGGGTAAAGGTTTCCCATAAATGAAATAGATTTATCAACTGCTATATTTTAGTAGTATAAAATTCATGAGTTATAATTGTTCCCCTGTTACATATTTTTCACAAAATATAATTTTACCTTCTCAGCTATGATTTTCCCTAGTTGGAAAGGTAAGGTTTTGTTATTGAATTAAAAAGTATTTCCAAATAAAGCTGGGTGCATGGTACATGTACAACTTCAACTGGTACGTCACATTATCAAGGTATTATCATATAAAGGCATTACATCACGCTAATTCATTTATATATATATATATAGATATATATCTTGTACATTTTCGTAAGGGATATTGTACATCAATAGGCAGGAATAAATCTCATCTTTCAGCATACCTACAATTATTCTTTGGGGTGAGGTTTCCTTTAATGTTGTAGTTTGTGCTTCACAGGTTCTGCCTAGCCAACTTTGTGTTAATCAAGTTTGACTCAATAATTATAGGGCAAATGCAAGGTGTTTGGTCATTTGCCATGTCCCATAAGTATTATGCAGTTTTGAACTAAAATCACATCAAATCTGTCATTCAATTTCTTATTATGCCTGATCTAAGCTACAGTAATCAGATACTAAAGTCTTTAAATAGACAGGACTTGCTGTCTAGTATGATGCTACAGCTCAAATACATAGAACGGTGTATTCATGTTACAGTAGCCAAATCACAACCTGATGGACGATACCATTTATCAGACTCTGATTTTCATCTAAATCAAGAGTTGACCAAACCTCTGTCACCTTATCTGAAACTCTTGGCACATTGTTGAATTTTCACCCCAGAACCGACGGTAAAGGCACGTCAAATTTGACTGCGCCAAAGAGCAGACCATGTGCATATGCAACACTTTTTCATGTATATATATATATATATATATATATATATATATATATATACATACAGACAATCAAATGTGACCAATGTTTTGGATCTGCGATCCAAGCAATCTTATACATGATTGTTCAGAACTTGTTTTTTGCTGATTATGATCTAATCAGCTACACTGAAAGATATTGGATGATTCATGAGGTCATATTCTAATTGCCTGGTATATGAACATGCGAATAAGTACCGGTAATCATTATTGGAAAACACAT
>CP137666.1:22562098-22707098 GCA_037976565.1 Mesocentrotus franciscanus | reverse complement strand
CAAAATTGACTCCTTGGAACGAGAATGCATACTGTACTTTGATAAGGATTACCACCCCACCTAATATGCAGAATAATTTGATACAGTAAATACTAACATACTGTCCGACAGGCCCACAAAAGGTAAGATCATATTTATATCAATACATGTATTTATTATTTGCCTAACATACTTATTAAGTATACTTGATTGTTTTTCATTTATTAATTTACATCACAATCGATTGCATTAATCTGTATGTCTTCCATCCATTTCTCTTCAAAAAAACTGCTGGCAGGGTGATTTGGGTAGACTAAGGGAGGCAGAAAGGGAGTGATTGATTATCTATACTTTAATATACAGTTTTATCTTCTTCCAGGGAATGACATGTTTCTCTCTTCACCAATGATATATTCTGCACTATTGTAGTGCAGACAGAGAATAGAGAAAGAGAGGAAATTAAAATCTGGCAAAATTCCTTTACAAATGTACTTACATGTACTTGATATAAATGTTTATTCTTTTTTTGCAGTCATCCACTTTAACACATTATTAATTCATGTACATAATGTAATGAGTGCTTTGTACAACCTATCAGCAATATTAATTACAATATCACAACACAATCCTCATCATAATATAATTTGCCTATTTTTTTCTTTCTTTTCTTCTTTTTTTTTGCTTTGTTTCATAACAATTTTTCCCCTCATTCGTTAAATTCTCAATGAATGAGGATTTGTTTCCAAAAAACATTTTTATACGAGTATACATTTATTCTACAAGATAACATGTAATCATACAAAAGGACATATTAAATGGGGTAAAATAAACAAAACATTTCACATGCCAAAGTAAAAATGCATGTTAATGTTTCCCCAGCTGTAAATATGCTTCCCACCACACCACATACATACCGACAACAACACAAATATAAATTCTAGATTTTTTAGGTTTAAATGCCCTTGGACATCCATGACCTATCATTTAACGATAAAATGACGGATGCAAGTTAATCACACCAATTCCAAATAATATTTCGAAAGTAATTCTTTAATCTATATTTCATGCTCCATGAAACAGTTAATTGGTAGAGTTACAGAACTACACCATGATTATAAACAAAAAAAATCACCATAAGGCAAACATAAAGTGACTACTGGTATAAGCAGAAAGTTACGCTGACCTCTAAAAAGCTATTTATCATATCCTTTGGAAAGAGAGCTGGGAAAGTAATGAAAAATGTGACATTGATAAGTAGATGACAATAAAAAGGAAATGGGAGAGTGAAAAAGAGATATTGAAAAGATATAACTCAGTCCTGGCACATCAGGGTGATTAAATGGGAAGCTATTTACAGCTGGGACAAATCTCCATGAAATGCCTTATATTCTCCAAATTTAAATATCAAACATTTCACCACAGGAAAAAAACAAACAAACAAAAAAAAAAACAGAATAAAAAATAAATAGAAAAAAAATATTACCAGGAATAAGGAAATAAAGAAATAAAGATAAAATAGGGGGAAAAATCATAGGATGTACACAGTCCTCAGCACGCGCAGCCTTCTGTCTTTCCCTTGTTGTCGTTATCGAGTTTGATCTGGCTGGGGAAATCTTGGTACGTTGAATCGTCGGGTTCTTGTGCAAGGGCATTCTTGGCTATTGTTTGGAAGGCCTGCTCCACGTTGATGCTCTCCTTTGCACTTGTCTCAAAGTAAGGGATGCTGTTTTTACTGTCACACCAACTTTGGGATCTCTTTGCAGATACCTGATAATAAGAACAGTGAAGACAGTGCCCGATAATAATCATTGGAATTAATATATGGCTCACAGGTACGGATAAAGAAAGGGTATCTGTCGTGCAACACATGCTTCAGATACATGTAGCTCTGTAGTGAATTTCCTACATTAAATGAAGTCCCAACTTCAATCTATAACGATCTATACCTAACCCTCAACCTTAACTGCAACTTAAAGTTACATAAAAACAACCATGAAATTCTCAAATTGTTATTCAAATTTTTAAGATGCACACCTGTAGAAGTATAAAGTTCAATAAAGGCTCATTAATGTTTGATGTAGTAAACATTGCATTGTTTTTTAAATTTTTGATAACGACATCATATGCTTGACATTTTTGTACCTTATTTGTACGTTTTTGTACATGTTTGTACATTTTTGTACCTTATAACGGATAGTTGGTATGCATTGGACTTTTTTTTGCATACAGCCATTATATTAATCCCCACATGCCATTCATTCAAACATTAAAAAAAAAAAAAAGATGTTGCAGTAAACTGGCGCAGTGTCTTTCATCAAGTGTGAAAGAACCGTATAAATACTTTCTGTATTTGTCTATTGGTTTGAATGTCTCAATGATTACATATACTCACAATTCTGTTATCCAAGTCAACCTTGTTGCCTAGTACGACAAAGGGGAAGTGCTCAGGGTCTCGTGGGCTGGCCTGGATAAGGAATTCATCTCGCCAGCTGTCCAGTGATTTGAAAGAATTAGGTGAAGTGACATCAAAGACCAGTACGCAGCAGTCTGCCCCCCTGTAGAAGGCCACGCCCAAGCTCTGAAACCTCTCTTGACCAGCGGTATCCCATATCTGTATGGAACAGGGGTGGCAATGTAAAAACAAGAAGTGTGAACAGTTCAATATTGATTCAATGTATACATGCATTTGTAAATCCATCTTCACTCTGAACAAAATAAATGGTAACCCCCCCCCCACCCCCGGCTAAATATAACAACATTTAAAGTTGTATACTGGTGTGAAGTAAATCCATGCTATTCAAAATCATATCCAATATATCACATGCAAGAAATCATTCATTTGTAATTTTTAACCATCGTATGTAACAATAAAAAAAAAGACTGCTAAAATTGGCAACAAACTACATGTAGACTGAAATCATAAATTTAAAAGCACCACCAGAATTTTGAGCTATGTTTGATTTTACATCGCTAAACTTCTACTGTATACGTGAGACATACCTGCATTGTGACAAATCTGTCATCAACCATGACTTCTTTTGTGAGGAAATCTGCACCAATGGTTGCTTTGTACTGATTGCTGAACTTCTTGTTGACATACTGGTTCATGAGTGAAGTCTTGCCAACACTGGAAAGTTGCAAGATAAAATTACATTAATTAAGTTGATTAATTAATTAATTGGTCTTTGCTAAATAATAAATATGAAAGTTATGCGATGTATTTGGAGTGATATCGATAAAAGGAAAACTATTCCTCTGATTCATTTCAAACTAATTTAAGTTTTCCTAAAAGCTCTTTTGGATTTGCTATTTATAATAAAAGTGAGCTTCCATTGTGCAAGTTTTATGCATATTTTGCTAAGTACTGCTGTTTTTTATCAGAGTTCTTGGCCAAATGCTTTGCAGAGATCTTTAAGCTTTTTAGTGTTTATTCTAGAGCTAATGGCTCATCATTCCTGTGTATGTTTTTCATAGAGTGATGTGGATTTTAGATCAATCTTTTTCTCATTGATAGTTCAGAATTCAATCTCCCTTCTGTCAGAGGCCACAACTGGAATCTTGATTCTCATTAAACAATTTCAAAATGAAGTCCCTGAATATACATTAGGCCTGGGTCGGTACGGTCGGTCACACAAAGTCCCGACCGTCGCCATCGGGTCCCGGTTTCGTTTTTTGGAAACCAAAGCTCCAATAAAAATTGTGAAATATATAAGAAATTGCAGTTTTGCACACCACAACAATTCATCCACCTTAAAACTCTTTAAGTATTTAATTTTTACCAATTTGTATTTCATATTCTAGCTCATCCTGAATCAATCCGAACTGCAGATATGAATATGGGTTGCAAAGGAGTTCACTGTTCGCGGCATGTGGTTGTTGTTGCCAGCGCAGCTAGCAAGCAACCTAGCTACTGGGTCTCGGCTGCTCAAGAACGAACAGCAGTTAATGCAGGGGGCAGACATTTCTGCTCAAAAGCAAGCGAAACAGGAGGTCATGCAGCCATGCGACTGAAGGGGATTATATTGCAATGTGCTTTGCAATGCGGACTTTAATTCGCGCCTCGCAGCCAGTGACCGAAGGGGATTATGTCGCAATGCGGACTTTGGACTCGCGCCTCGCATCCATGTCTCAGAAAAGCTTTGCTGCAATGAACGCTGCATAGCACACATGCAGTGCGGACTTTGAACTCGCTGCAGACAAATTCTAGGAAGTATGTATTTGCCTGTCAAGGCTTGTACAATTATTTATGTTTTTTTAAATATTTTCTTTTCCTTTTGTACGCGAACAAAATTTACAATTATAATGATGTAAATTTCCACGTTAGAGTAGATAGCATACTTTTAATGTAAAAAAGGGAAAAAATAATAGGACTGAATCGACGATGTTACCTAGTTTTGCCGAGCAGTCTAGCTCACCACAAACAGATACAGATTCAATATAGACCAATGTGTGTAACTCTGTATGTATGCTGATGTCATGCGCTATTTATAGAGGCAATATCGGGACACCGGTTCCCGATCGGTGCAAGGCCGTCGGGACCTGGTTTGGACTCGACATCACACATGACTCAGGCCTAATATACATGGTTGTAATTATTCCATCAATTAAACATGTACACATACATTTACAACTTCTAAAATGCCATCGTCTTTCTTCAGAAAAACTTTAATGCATTTAGAATTTGTACTCACCCACTGTCACCAAGTATGATAACCTTGAGAAGGACCTTCTTTCTTGAAGTCATGTTGTGTCTTGTGCTGTACTATAGAGTTGTAAAGTCTAGACAGGAAGGATAATTTACAAACAAAAGAAAAGAAGAAAATAAGTTACTTTCACTGAAATGGGATGTACTCGGAAGTGGGATCCTAAACTGCATTTATCAAAGGTAACTGAAAAAAGACAAAAATATATATATCAAGCAAAAAGACAAATACATAATACAGTCAAACCTGTCTATAGCGACCACCCAAGGGAAACACAAAAAGTGGTCTTTGTAGACAGGTGGTCTTTGTAGACAGGTTCCTTTAGTACATGTTTGAATGAGAAACCATTTTCAAGGGATACAAAAGATGTGGTCTTTGTAGACAGGTGATCTTTGTAGACAGGTGGTCACTAAAGCAGGTTTGACTGTAGCAGCTTTAATCAAGAAATTGAAAGAAAACAAATCTACAACAAGCTGCATCACATTGCAGTGTCCTCACACATACATGTATGATGTATCACACCAAAGTCTATACAATGATACATGCAGTCATGCGTGACATGATGTGAGGACATCTACTTTATTTTTAAGCAATACTGTGGCAAAAACAGTCGTTGACTCATAGAAAACTACGTGGAAAAAAAAACCCACATAATTTCTAGCAACAAAGATTAAATTTCAACTACCGGTAGGTAAAATAAACATCTGCCTCTTTTTATATAATATATAAATATATATGTATATATAAATAATAATTAAAACAATTGAAATAAACATCCTTGAGAGAGTTCTCTACTTTACTATGACCGGTTTCAATTTTATTTCTTCAGATAGTGAATTCAAAATAAAAATTTAAAAACAAGTGCAACAAACTATTATACAAAATAATAGATATAATTTGCATTGCTTGGCAACAGAATTATCATATTACTTATTGTAACATCATAGTTTAATAAAATAATGTCATGTCAATTTAAATCTCCACTTGTACTTCATTGTACATGTAATGTACAATATTTATATTTATTTATATACTGTACATGTATATAAATTGATATGCATCTTTGGAACTAAATCCAACATGACAAATTCGATATGAAAGTTAATTTCTTTGACCAAAGGAGAACAATGACTCTACATTCATTTTTCTGATTATCATGATGGATTTTCATCACAACATGAGTATTATTCTTTGAACACTTGAAAACATATTAGACACATTCTACTTTGACCTTCTCACAGGAAATCATGCATTCCATCGTGACTGTGTCCACTTCATTTCCTCCATACACACATATACACATTAAGATCAACTCACCTTATTATGTACTAGTTATGTTACCATGCCTGAGAAACTTATCCTTTCTTCCTGTCCTATGAATAATTTTTCTGTATGTTTCCTCCCAGTTTCTTTATAAAAAACGATTAATGTATTTGAGAGAAGAAACTTTGATGGTTTTGGACTATTTGTGAACTTTTCAAGAGTCTGGCAGTGGTTATACAGTACATCTTTTATAAATTGTTAATACATGTAGCACAGTGTTGAGAAGGCTACACAGTTCTGTGCTGTGCTGTAATTTTATGTCAGTGAGTTGACCTCCTTTTATAATATACTAAAATGGACTTTGCACACAAAGCATTAAACATGGTATATGTAGAAAACTGTTTGTTTACTTTAGGTCCTACGGATTGATC
Organism: Mesocentrotus franciscanus; assembly: GCA_037976565.1. Classification (NCBI taxonomy): domain Eukaryota; kingdom Metazoa; phylum Echinodermata; class Echinoidea; order Camarodonta; family Strongylocentrotidae; genus Mesocentrotus; species Mesocentrotus franciscanus. Next base: position 22,700,722 of record CP137666.1, on the reverse strand, counting down.
AGCAATTTGTGAGTCACATTTTTTTTCCTGATTTCATGGCAAATGTGAATAAACAAACTTTTTTGTCAAGATCTAAAAAAAAAAACACTTTTGTGTTATTGTATCTACGGTAATACAGTACATGTATGATCAGGTTTCTAACATGCTACCATTAAGTGGTACGAGTCAGTACATGTACATGTACATACATTCTCTATGAAGTGAGACAAACGAAAGAGACTCTCCTGCACTTTTTTAAATGCCCGATAGTAGTACAGAAACACCGCAAACAAGACATTTTATACCATTGCCTAAATACAGTCAGACGCTCCCAGTTATTGTAAATGTGCATTACAAAACAAAACAGCTACATGTAATTAAAAAGCAGAGGGTCAACATGGGTCGTGACAGGTATACATACTACAATTGTACCTGTCACAACAGAATATAAAACAAATTAAATTTGATGTCAATGGATCCAGGATATTAAGGGGGGAGGTATGATCAATTTCTTTATTGCAAAAAAGGGGGTACACCCCCTCCAAAATTGAAAGTTCTGAAACCAGAGATTTTCCGTCATGTTTTGTGGTATCCCATAGTATGATACCCATGCACTCACTGAAAATAGTTTGATAACACACTGCTGGCAACTGTGTGTAATTGTTTATGTCAATTGACCTGTCACTTCAATTATTGAACCAAATTTATTTAATGAGAAGAAAAAAAAGGACCAGATGGCGACATAAATTTTGTAGATGAAAAGAAGTGGTCACATTCAGGCAGTCGATTTCTTTGTACTTGAGAAGAGAGCTACAGGAAGGTCAGATTATGGTTTTGGTGGATGACTTGCTCTTTCTCTTCTTGCAAGTGTTTACTCCTCAGTTTTGTTTTGTTTTTCGAATGATAACCTGGCTATGTTTGTAGAAAGTAAACATATGTCATCTTCTTCCTTCATGGTTTCACTCCAATTGCCTCAATGGTATTGCCAACACATTTTTGTATAGAAATGATGCTTTTGCCATCTTTCCCCATGGCCCATATCAGATTGGATGGATATCGTTGCACGGGTGGCAGAAGGGCGTAAGCGCGAGAGACTCGAAAACTACTTTTCGAATTATTCGCATTTAAAGATTTGTTTTATATTTAAACTGCTTTCCGTCCCGAGAATTGGTTTAAAGGGCAAGTCCACTCCAAAAATAAGTTACTTTCAATAAAAGCAGAAAAATCAGACAAACCAATCAAAAAAAGTTTGAGCAAATCGGATAACTAATAAGAAAGTTATGAATTTTTGAAAAAGTATGTAAAACTATGGAACAATGAGAATCACAACACAAATTGCCAAGATGGTTATCAGTTTGTGACGTCATGTCCTCACAACTTATCAATTGCTTTATATAGTTTAATCCCATTAATTTCCTTTTATCCCCAAAACTTGATTTCCCCATGCCTTTGCCCAGGTTATATGATTTGTATCATATTGCGTGCATGACATTTCCCAAAACTTTTATGAATTTTGAAGAATTGATACTATTTTCTGAATATTGTATTTCATAATTATTGATTTTTATATAAATAGTTTATCAAAATTCAATTTTTCATGATTTAACTGGACAAAATTACTCTTTATTTGTGCATCCACACAAAAACATATTACTAACAATCTAACTTGGATGCTGATGTGAAGAAATAAGATTCTTAGGGTGAAAATAGGAAATTTATATTATCAATATAAAGAAAATAATTAGTGGATAGTGAGGACCATATGTCACAGACTCATGAGTGAGTTGCCAATTTGTGTAGTGATTTTCAAAGTTTTTCATGTCATTAAAAATTCATAACTTTCTTATTAGTTATCCGATTTTGCTCAAATTTTTTTGATTGGTTTGTCTGATTTTTCTGGTTCTAATAAAAGTAAGTTTTTTTTTGGAGTGGACTTGGGCTTTAAAACTTAAAAGACTAATAGAAATGTTAAAGTAGAACACGGCCACAAATTTCTGTCGGAAATAAGCCAGTTTTATACAAGTATGAGGCGATTTAGTGCTAACGCCCTTCTGCTTAGCGCATCTTTTTCTATCTGAAATTCGAGCTAACGCCCTTCTGCCAGCCAGGCTACGATATATGACCTGCAGTGTGAGTGAGTAAATATCTGCGAGTTTGTATCTGATGAGGATGGTTTGTCAAGCTTTGACTGAGGTGATGCTTGCTTAGGGCATGTAGAAAAATTCTGTACTCAAATTGTTCATTGAGTAGATCAAGGATCTGTCCCATCAGGGGTTGCTTCTCCAGGTCCAACTTAAGTGAATCCAGTATTGGGTATACTGATTCAGTAGTCATAGTCTTGGGGATGACCATGTATATGGCATATCCTGGCGTTTTCATCTGACCTTGAAGCTGTAGAAAGCCTGTAGAAAGCCTGTAAAGGGCCTGTGGGACCCAGACTTTTTTCTGTCAATTCTCAATGTACAACCCAGCTTTAAATACAGGAGGCGCGGATGTCAGAGGACACATAGTTCAGTGCACCGCACGGCACCCAGCCGGGCGCCTTGACGACCCCGGCCGGGCCCCGGGAGCCATGGGGGTGCACCTGTTCATCGGACGGAGCCTGTAAGCTTACCAGCTGGCTTGCATTTCCACTAGACCAATTTTTGCCGGACACCTCCCGGGCGCCACAGAATATTTGACCACACGTGCCGTAGAAATGAAAATTGGAAGGGTCCATGGGTACGGTCTCTAAAATCCACGGCAAGCCGCCGGGTAGGGAAAATCATACAGGGCACGGTGTATTTGTGACTTAGGCATTAGTCTGGTTTGTGACAGCTGTTTCATCCATTCACAAATTAGTCATGTACTTGATGGACCAATGAACGGTCCCCAAATCGCTGTAACAAGTTTCTCTATCCATTGTATACCCACATGTTGTACATCAGGGCTTAGGTTTAGAGGGAATATTTCACAAATTTGCAAAGACTAACACAGTGTATGCTGGAAAATATTATAAATGACAAATATTTATGATGGTACATGTTGTAAGTGCTACTTGATGCATATTATTGTTACACATGAGCAGATGAATGGATTATGCTTTGCTTTGCTTTAAACTCGATTTGGAAATGTTGCCAGGCTTTGACCTTTGTTGAGTGTGCTTTCGAAATAAGTCACCACTTATTCATTCAGTGCAGTCACACTCACCGTCACACAAAAATTGACAGATCTGCAAATTAGTTTTTCTCGAGATGGCCTGTGTTAATCTGTATTCATTGCCATTTAGTAGGAATTGTATCACTAACAGGTTGACCTGTGGCCTAGACCGGCTATATCTCTTCACACATTTTCATAATATTAGGGTGTCTTGATTACGCACTCGGTTTGTGTGCTTAAAACCCTTCCCATAGAAATTGCACAAATCTCTATGCAGTCTACGTGCATTGCGCGCTCATACAAAATGGGTCAACGTTTTTATTACCAAATTGTCATTTCCGCCTTTGTCGCTCGTGATCTTGAAGGCGATGCACAACAAATGAGGTGTCATATGAAAGAGAAGGTTTTGCTCCATATGCCCATAAAGGGTCATCTCAGAACTCTAAATATATCTTGATCAAATCGGCGATTAAAACATTGATTCCATTGTAGCTCTAAGATTTCCCACATTCATGAACTGATCCTTTGGGGATAAGTAGTAAGATAAGATGTAAGGAATATATCTATGTGCTTATTTTTTCGCTAGCCCAAAGGGATCACATGCAATTACAGTTTGAAAATACCCTTCCCCCCCCCCCACTTTTCAAATCAGCAAAATGGGGAGGCGTGACTCTTCTCAGCGCTAATCCATGGTGACAGCGCGTCTAATCTGCATCATGCATACATGTATGTTCAGCGGCACGAAGCTAACTTCGAGCGTGCTACCCGTGTTGCAGGCCTCTGTACACACTATATACTGAGCAGCGTTGAATATCTGTGTGTGTGTGTGTGTGTGTGTGTAAACGAGGGAGCGATGGCAGCATGTGACATGTGCAATGTGTCGAGAGTCAAGGGTCATCAGGAGAACGGACCCGTATGCGGATGCACAATGAAGACAGCGGAGGAGTTTGACGATTGCGCTCAAGAAGTGCCGCAGCTTAGCAACACGCGTATGCTTTGCCTATCGCACAATGCAGATAGCTGTTCGGGCTGCACAGCTCTTGAGCGAAATTTTGAACGTCATTTAACTTAAGCTCGGCGTGTAGGCCTACTACTTTTCTGTCCATCCTGGACAAAAATTGGATGAATATTGCCTAGATTTTGGGGGGCTGTATCTTTTGATAGAAACATCAGTGAGTCTTAAAATTTGAATTGTGTTCTTTTGAAGTTTTGAGTAGATCTTGGAATTATTCAACCATAATTGTGAAAAACGAACCCAAAGGGAAAATTGAAAAGTCGTTCAGATACCCTAATATTCACCCACGGACACTGGCACCCACTGGCCACTGCCGGTTGCATTTTCACGTCACATACACATGCATTTCCACTCACTAACTCTGGCGCTGCCCTGTATTGCATCGCAGTTGCACTTTTCAGCAAAATACAATAGATAAATCTGAATCTCACTTTTACGAGTAAATTAAAATGACATGAATAATAATGGTCATTAGTTATCACATTAGAAGTATTTCATATTTACCTAAAATACTATAAAATCAGTCTACAAGTGTTGGTGGCGCTTCGTCGCAATGCTATTCGCAGTTTTTGGCCGGAATATCTGTGACGATTTTCTCACAGTTGTATCAATATGTCCGCGAATGGAGGTCATAAGATCTGTGACGTCATGGGTATAGTGGGCTGCTCCGCCAGATCGATAGTCTAAACACAGGATCTTAAACAGGCCTATCATTGTTCAGGAAACAATTTCTCCTAATAAATATATCATTTTGCCAAAAAAATATCAGAATCATAAATGGATGATATTTCGATCTTATTTTTAAAACAAAAATGTCAATTATTTTCTTTATCGTGGTGAAAAACTACATATGTCAGTACGTATTTTTCACAAAAGCCTGCTAGCAAGACTATTAAAAAGTTCGTGAGACTTGATTTTCTGGCGAAGTTTTGGAGTCAAAATCATGCCTTTGGAGAAAGGGCAATGGGTTTTTCCTTGTAAACCTGGCGTAATCTGGAAAATTGCATCTCAAGCAACAATATGTACAACATACCTACTATCAAAATTTTGGCTTTGTGAGTTTGATCTGTAACCCGAAAATATAATTTTAAGTTATTGTACAGTCCCATATATTCAGATATTTGTGCACTGGTAGTACAGCATGCAGCACTGGTAATACAGTGGTAGTCTATATCAATTTATCATTATCAATCATAATCATATCATAATAGTCTAGATCTAGTCTATGTATTTACTATTGATATCGGCTAATTTAATTTAGAATCTTTAGTTTGCACTAAAATAACAACAACAGCGAGTATGGAAATTTATCGGGGGGGCGGTGTAGCTAGGTTGTGTAGATCTAGAATCTATATACTATAGTCAGATCTATATATAGATCCTACTCCTAGACTTATCCGGCATAATGTCTAGTCTAATCGTAAATGTTAAATATTTTATTTGAAGAAGTTTATGTACAATATAATATTTCATGAAATCTTCTACGACTTTTGTTGGATAATAGTCTATATATTATAAAGGACAAATATTCATGACGGTTAGTGCCACGCTACTTAATGAATGATTTTTGTTTATCTAAAGGCAAAGGGGAAGACTTCATGTAGTCTATGTTAAGTGTCCAGAAACCCAACTCCCCATCATACTATAATGGAGGAAGATCAGACTGCACTGTATAGTGTATATACTGATGCACTTTGACGTATGAGGGGGTATGACATTAATTTTGTTCTGTGAGGGAGTGCAGCGACCAAGCAAGAAACTTTGCATGTTTTGTAGCATTTCATTGTTCGGATATACAAATCTTCGGAGCCATGGACCTTCGTAGACCGAAAGCTTCAGTCTCTGATATTGACGGTTGTTCCGCTGAGATTGCATCTGGCTCCTCTGACCGCCTCTATACATAGACTGAAGTACGTCAATGGAGTAGTGTGGGGAACGAATGGTTCAGTTCGGCCGGACCGCGATGAATGAGATATGCAACGAGTTTTTCACTCTTTACGTCTTCATATATCCACTTTGGCTGCAATTTTACACTGAATTTTATTAAAAATTAAAAATAACACAGAAATATCTACTTTGACTTACGGTAGCTTGCTCATTTAGATCCTATATTAATGATTAATCCGAGAAAGTCTTGTAGTCAACAAGATTTGTTGTCAGCCATCTTGGTTTAAGTTGATGAATATTCATTTTTTCTTTTCGAACGTCCAATAGCTACGTATGAGTCAGCCCGGCTTGAGCCGGTGATGTTTGAATATTCATAAGCCCAATATCAAACACGTGCTCTGATTGGCCATTGGGCTTGTTTTGGTCGGTTGACCGGAAATATATCGGGCGGGTCATGTCATAGATTACCAGTTCGAATGCATGAACGTACCGTTTCCTTGGTTCTGAGATAAAAATTGGATAACTCATATACGTAAGTCTGTAAATTTCGCATTTAGAAATAAGTCATAAAAATTGATAACTGTACATAGGAGAAAAATAGACATAGTATTTTTGTATCTGATTTATAAATCAGAAAATTAAATCTAAATAAAGAAAATCGTGGGAGAAAGTTTTTAGGACCAAAGCGGGCCACAATCGGCTCAATCTCTCCCCGTGGTGCGAGGCGTACGGGGTACCGTCTGTGTATGGGGAATGTCAACAAATGTCAGTTTTATTAAAGAATGACCCATACCAGACGGTTATTTCTGTCTAGGACCTTCGGAACTATGAACCTTTGGAATTATGAGCCTCTGGAAAATGAATGGAGAAACGGCACATAGACATGTACAGTGTATATGTTAAGTGATTCTATGCCATACAAATTGAGTTTTACCCCAATCCTGAACAATTATGTACCATTCTAATATTTCATCTTGTAGTTAACCAGTTTAGTAACTGTGATAAAAACAGATAAAATGTTCCTACTTACATTTATATTTTGTCCTTTTTCTTGATTCAGGTTGGGTTAATCAAGTCCAGCTCCACCATAAGGAAATTCTCCAAGAACAAGTCGAGCAATTGCCCTTGAAGAAGCGGCCTTTAGTTACTGTATCAAACCATACTTCAGCTGTGGATGATGGCATTTTATGTGGTAAGATTTCTTTGTTTAAAATTCAGTCTAAAAGGTATACAGATAAGGTGTGATTTTTTACTAAGTCTTTTTCAGATTTATAAGTTACTTTTGTGTCCTTGAGAGTTGACACAGTATTTGATTGTGTATCTGGCTTGTCCTATTCATAATCATTAATTTGTATTATCAACTTTTTGCTGACACTTCAAAATGTCATACGTAATCTGACTGCTTGTACCTTTCAATGTATTCTCTGATTTTCAGAAATTTCTTTAAAAAGTTGTGTGGCACTTGATTCAAATAAGTCAAAAACGGGTGTATCGCGAACTGAAATGGGCGGTGATGGATTTTGTACTAGTAGATGGGGGAGGGATTGTCAATTGTACTACAGGTGTGTTTTTAATTGTTGATTTATAATTAGGATGATATTTATGAATATTAATAATAGTCAAATTTGTATAGCACCTTATACTAGGTTTCTAAGCGCTATACATTGTAAACATTATTACCCTGGTCATTGGATTCAATTGCTCATCCGCTCATTCTCTACTCCCTGGGGAGTATTTAAGCCAGGCTATTTGACAAGCCCACACATGCCAATCCAACCACATTAACGTTCGCATCCTACCGGGTATCCTTTTAACACCTGGATGGAGAGTGGCCAATGTAGATTAATGTCTTGCCAAAGGGCATTAGTGCCCCGGTGGGACTCGAACCACGAACCATGTGATTCACAGTCCAGTGAAATATCCACTAGACCAAGACACCTCTACATATTGAACAATTGAATGAATATTAATAATAAATCAATGTTTTTAAGTTTTAAGGACAGACATTTTCTGTGATTATATTCTTGCTTTGAAGTGTGTTCATGTACAAAGGTTATGCATTAAGAAGTATTATTTGTGTGATTGTTTGACATGTTATAACAATTCTATATATGCAAATATGAAGTCTAGGATAGGCTAGGGTGTTATTTGGTAAATACTTTTAATGAACAATGGTTGCATAGCTGATTGTTAGTAGAGAGGTATTGCAATTTTGAAAAACAGGAAACTGACTAAGTGAATGATATATCCTACTGTGATAAAGTTCAAAGTTAAAAATATTTGGTATCATTGAAAAGTAAGGATGGATTGATAAATATGACACATGGTGAAAATACTTTGCAAGAGAGAAACAGTTTATCTTTGATAGATGCTTAAATAATGCATTATTTGTTTTCCAAAATTCAAATAAGAGATTCCATTCATTAAAATAATAGGAAATATATTTCCAAATGACATATGTGTATTTTTATTGTTATCTTTCAAACAGGTCTCCTCAAGTTTAAAAGTTTTTGCAGCTTGAAAACGACAAGATGGTAAGCTGGATAAGTTATTGAGTATATGAATAACATACTATATGTGAATAGAAGAAACCATTTAAAACTTGTTGAATGATAAAGAGTAGAATGTTTACATGCATTTAGGATTTTACTAAACCTTTCAGATTACAAGATGCAAATTTTGTAGACAGGAAGATAAGTAAATGAACAACAAACACAAAGAAGATCATTAAATGTGAAATTTTTTTGCTTGAAATTTATGCATGTTATTCTACTTTTAGATTATAGTCAGTTGAACTGTGAGTATAGCCTAGGAGAGGACTTTTAAAACACTAAAGAATACTTTAATAATAATAATAATATAGCAATATGTTTGCATTTGTAAGACTCTGTGCAAAATGTTATGTTCTATTTTCCATCGTTACATGTATCTATCTCAATTCCTAATGTCATTACCCAGTATTTCTTTTGTTTTGATTTCTAACACTACCGAAGGACCCCTGGGGCAAGTGAAATAGCCTTTGTTGCAAAAAGATACAACTATTACTTCTCATTAGGCCGAGTGGTTCCAGTCTTAAGAGGTAATATGGACAAAAAGAAAAAGAAACATAGTTTTGGTATAATTAACTCTGAGTGACATACATGTACATGATGTGTAGTTGTAATAGAGTTTACATAGCATGGATGAGTATTTAGATTTTGATTGTTATGACTGTACAAGGTAATTCAATACACCTGCTACATGAATTAAAGTGCCAGTTCAAAGAAAATCATAAATATGGCAAATAACGTATCACTAGAAACTTGTAAGCTAACAGATGGCCATCGTACAAGTTTTAGGTCAACTACATATCGGGTGATTTATAAAAATACAAATAAAACCACCACCATAGCATCTGGGATATGCAAGAGATTCGCCAGAAAATAAACGATGTTTTAATGCCGTCACAATATGAACCAATCCTGCCCAAGCAGACGACATCCCATAAAGAATGAACATAATTGCAATGCTATTATTTCTCAAATTATAATGAGTTTAGTGTATATAAATGTGATGGAATTTTACACCATTCAAAAAGGGATATGAAACCGATTCTGATAACTAAATTATTTTGTTTGTAAATACACAGGATAGGGGTTAATGAACAATCAAAGAAACCACACTTTCAAATTTAAAACCCTCCGGAAAGATAGCATGGATGGCATTTGTTCCCTCTTGAAGCGCCGAACAGCTGGAAATACAATGGCGTCTTATTTTGTTTAAATCCTTGCATTTTAAATCAAAATAATACCATGCGCGGGCTTTAGAGTGAAGCATTAGATTAAACATTTAGCCGGAGGGTAGTGAAGTAAGAGAAAGAACTGAAGAGAAGATCATAAAACAGGCACTGAAAATGTGTGAGATGTCATGGGACATCGTCTGCTTGTGCAAATCATGTTCAACATTTGACGTCACACATCTCAGCAGCGATCAGAGAGCTTTTCAGGTGCTATGCTGGGGCTGTATTTAAGCGTTTTGTAATTGATAATAATCAATACTTTGAATGTTTCCAAACATTGAATTTTGATAACCTTGTCCAATCAAAGTTTCACCTTTGCAATAATGACAATAAAGTTAGTTTTTAAAATCAATGAACCTTCTCTTTAAATGAAAATATAAATCAAGACCAAGGGGGAAACATGGGAATTAAATAGTCACCTTATGCAAGTAGAAGATTTCTAGTTTTAAATTAGTTTAAAAGATTAATGTTCTATTTTTTTTGTATTGGACTTCTTTAATTAAAAAAGCATAGAGTTCAGTTGCTTTCTTTTCCATTCTTTAAATCAATATTTTCTTCAAATCTGTCAGGTTGTTTTCCCTCTGCATATCTTTCTTTGAATGTTTAGAAAAATGAAATTGAATAGGACAAATTATAAGTTTGATATTAAACCTGTATTCATTTCAACAATTTCCTGACATAACTTATTTTCTCTCTCTATCAGGTGATGGTGTGTATCAACGAGGTATGGACTTCTGTTTAGAGAAACTAAACCACTGTGGATGGACTAACATATATCCAGAAGGTAGAAATATGGTTCTCTTTTAATCCACTGCGCGAAGGAATCAGTAGGCAGAAAACAAATTTCATATTGTGAAGGTGCTGTATTTTCCATTGTTTTTCAATACATGGTATTGATGATTAATAGTTTTGAAAGAGTGTGTGATGATTTAAAAAAATATAGTTTCTATTAAAGCTTTGCATTGTTTTGTTTTTTAGTCCAGTACTGTGTGTACTGACTGCATAACAAGTGAAATAGGTTAAGTGAACAAAGGCTTAGAAAATGGATGAAATACCCTGATGAGGACAAATCAATAATAAGGACAAATCCCTTTGCCCTGTCATTAATTCAAATGTTTTGACAAAACAGATTGATCTAATGGTTGGAACTGAGGAAATGAAAGTAGGTTTCATACAATTGATAAATATTGAATGACTTTTCTGTCATGTGATTGACACCTACATGTATATTTGACTGGCCCTGAAAATATTTGACTCTTCTTGCCGACTCCTGAAATATGCTCAGTGCTTGCAATATATATACCCTTGTATCCCACCCTATGCAATTTATTATTAAATATTTTGTACAATATTATGCTCTATGCAGCCATGATGACTTAAAGCCCCTGTCAGGGATTTGCAAGCCCTCAAAATTAATCTCAATATTTATCTATAGAAGTAAAATGAGTTTATGAAAGTACAGTGTGTATGTGCAAGATTTCAGATTAAAAAACTCTTTGGTTTTCTCTCCTTGAGTGAAACTTGAAATGCGGTGAATAAAACAGTGCCAGTTGCAAAATTCAAATTTGAAAAGAAAAATTACTGTAATTTTGCTTATAATAGTAATATATATTTTGCATACTTCTAGGAAAAATTTCAATTATAACTTTTTACAATATTTTGGCCCTTTTACAAGTTTTGAGATTTTCACGGTGCAAATCCCTTTAAGACCTAGCTCAAGAACTTAGTTTACAAAGACTTACTTTCCTACAGCTATTACAAGCACTCTACTAGCTATAGCTTTCAATGCGTTTATTTTGTGCACACAAACTCTTTTAAATCTAATTCACAATGGTATCACATTTGTATTGAGCTTTGTACTTTGCCTCTTACCAGTAGTAAAGTTATTACTTTCACTTTCATTACGAGACTGTTTAGTGATCTAGAGATTTTAAGACATTTTTCAAAATCTGCTTTTCATTTTTTAGGTGGGGTAAACATGAACCACACGTTTATCAGATTTAAATGGGGTAAGTAATAAATATGTACATATTTAACTCCAAAGCAGATATGTGTAATATTATTCTCATTATGTTAAAGGTAGATTGAGCTTCTAAGATAGATTAAATAGGAGAAAATATAGAATCAAGAATAAATACTAGCAGCACTTCTTAATGATTGCATAATCAAATAACCCTTTTTTTTCTCTCTCATGACATTGTGCTTGTGCCAGGTTCTGTTTACCATAACCCACATTTTCCCTAAAAATAGACTGTGATTAAGGTTCATCCTAGAACTTTAGGGACAAAATTAAATCAGTTGAGTCCATTATTTGTTTGATGAAAAGTAAGGCGGACATTAAACGGCTATATATCTAAAACATATGTCTGAAATAGTTGCTGTTCTTTTCTTTGTTATCAGTCATTTGAAAACAATTGTCATAAATTGTAACTTACCTCAGGCTATAAATTTAAATGTAGTGCTTATTACTTATCAAAATTACAATACACAACTTCAAGTTTGCCTAAAATAATCAATATTTGAAAATACAAATAAAACAAAATAAAATATAATGCGAATGAATTTTAGATTTCAGGCAGTGCTATAACATAAACATTATGTTGCCAGCTCATCCTACCTGCACTTATATTTGACATATTCTATGATTTTGTTTTTCTTCAATAGATTCTCTATTGTTGAAATAATGCAATTGCTAAAACTTATCTGTGTTTACACTCCAGGGGTGGCGTCTAGGCTCAAATTTTGTGTAATCACTGTAAGTTTCCTCCTTCTTCTACCCCTATCTGTCACCAGGTGTTGGTCGTTTGATCAGTGAATGCACCATGGTACCCTTGGTCGTGCCTATATGGCACATAGGAATGGATGATATCCTACCAAATTACCCTCCTTACATTCCACGTACCAACAAGAAAGTGACGGTCATCGTCGGTCAACCAATGGACCTCAGAGAATATGTAGAAAAGATGAAGGCAGAACTATTGTCTCCTGTAAGTACTTAGAGGCTAATCATATCTTGCATAGTTGCTGATATCGTTGCAGGTGAGATACCTGAGGCAGAAGGCATAACACTGAACTGGCACCAGTGCCAATGTGTTGTTTTGTTTTGGAAATTGGGTAGCTTCATGTGAGGAATATATATGTAGTAAAAATTAAAGGGGAGAGGTGAGAGTAAATATTCAGTCTCATTGTGTCAAGGTAAAAAGAAGTCATTTATCTGGCACATATCCACAAAATACCTTCTGCTAAAACGTTAGTGTAGGTTGCTGTCCCAGCTATTTGTCACATGACATATATCCTGAAAGAACTGTCCAATGTGAATAACAGCTTTGTATTTTTATCTACTTCTTTTTTCTTTTTTTTTCTTTCTTTTTTTTAACAGTTGGAGATGAGAAAGAAGATAACAGATGCAATTCAAGAAGAGATGATGCTTCTAAAAGCCAAAGCAGAAGACTTACATGCCCTTCATATACACCAGAGGTGACAGTAAAACCACATCCCTGTTGAACGGTATAATTTACGGATCATCTTGACGACACTGTCTTGTGATATTCAATTATGTATTTCTCAATTGATCTCTAAAGCCTTGCTTACACAAAGGGAGGGAAACCGCTCTAAAAATGCTGTTGTATTTCTAATTCATCTTACCGGTACTTCTAAATGAATTGCTAGTGGGATGAGAAGCTAGCTCTGCGTAAGAAGCCTTATAAGCATTCTTACTTATCTTCCAGTTATGAAATACAGAAATATGAAGCACTCTACCCTTATATTTCATTTTATTTTGCCCTAGTAGTATTTTTGTGAACAAGTCTTTAGTGTTAAGGATTGCATATGACACTGGAAAATCAGGTTCCAGCCAAATCAGGAAGGAGTCGGGAAATGATTGAACCAGTGGTATTGGAATCTGATATTTTCTTACTTTTGGTTTCATTTTCCTCCAAATATGGAATGTGATATTTAATTGTACAAAACATTAATTTTGAAATGTTATTCCCCACAAGCAAGCTCTACTTTAATTGAAATTGCTTGCCTTCTTATGTGTCCCAATAAGGGCAAAGTTCCATTTTGTGGTGCTATTGATATGAAAGAGAACATTCTATTTTACCAAGAACTAAATTCTGTTGAAAATAACTGCATATATATATATATATATATATATATATATCTAGCTGCTAGTTTTTTCATAGAAATAACTGTTCTCAGGGAGCTATTTCTGAGTAGATGAATGTGTATATTGATAAAGTCTTATGCACTTAAGCTTTGACTCATAGCTATAGATTTAAAAAAAACACTGTTTTATAGCTTAAAGATATTGATTATGAGTTATTTTCTAGATGGCTCTTCGAGTGTGATAAATCTTCAGATGTGTATGCATATATTACTATCATATTATTTTTGTACTTAAAAAACAAAACACCTTTTCATGGTGTAGCTATCAGTGGATTTTCATATAAAAGACCAAGGTATTTAGACTCTTTTGGTAAAGTCTTCCAGGCTTATTGCTCTGTAGGATGTATGCTTGAGATGGTGTGTTTAATTTGACAGTTTTAGTTTTTCTCATGAGTAATGGTATGTACCAAAATTATGAGATATCTAATGTGGCCTTAAGTTGCTCATTGTTGGAGTAAAGATACTTAAAAAAGAAATTAACTTCAAATCACAAATGAAAATTCATAAGGTGTTATAGAAAATGTAACAATACAAAGTTGATCCATTACAGCCAGGTGGTATGAATTATCATTCACCCATATTTGCTAATCACTCTAATTTGAGTCAAACAAGTTTGACACCGTTTAAAGAGGAGGTTGAGTTCTGGGAAGAGGTGACAAATAATTTGTGAGCGTTATCATTGTATTATGCAAGTGTGGAAGAACATCAGCTAAAAAATGTTCCCTGAAAAGCATGGCTCTTCAAATGCCTTAATATTCTAAATATTCTAAATATGGCATGTAACATCATAAAAATCGGGACAGATTTTTATGCCACATGTTCGCGTAGTCCGATATACATCTTTCTGTGTACAGTGCTTGTAACTTTACCAAGACTGGGCCAAATTTCTTATCATTTTGATGATTCCAGAACCTTGCAGTACATGCCAATACTTATATGCTAGATGATCAACCTGTTCTGATCGATTCCACAACGTTTCTTTTACAATGCAATCGCATGACCAGAACTCAACTTTGTGGTAGTGTATTATCTAAATTGTACAAATCTGATCATTTTATATTGTAACGGACCAATTCTTGACATGAATTCCGATGAAACTTTGTCCTTCCATGTGTTGATATTACAATAACCTTACAAGTGCATTATTCAAATCAAGGGAATCATGTATTGCAATATTTATTCAGTTATCATTGATATTTTGAATTCTCTTGCAAAATATAGTTATATTTTGATGCAAACATTGTCAGGATTTTGTTGTTCATTGTACAATCTTCCGCTGCATAAGTTTCCTCTGTATGTTTTGTGTGCCTTAACTTTTATTTACATTTGTATACTTTCCACTATGATTTTAAACTTTTTTCTTTGTCTAGGTTCATCTCCCTCACTTCTGGAATCTGTAAACCGTTTTGAGTAATTTTGAATGGACCTTAAATTATGTTGATCATCTAATTTGTCAAACTGAAATCAAGAAAAATCGAATGAGAGCTCCACATCTTGCTACAATTTTCTGTAAAGAGATACAATGATATAAATGTGAAACCATGACTTTCATATTTCCAGTTAAGATAAGCCTTATATGATTGCCAATCAGGAAGAAATTGTTTAGAATATCTCTTTGGGGAAGAAAAACTCACATCAACTTGTCTTTGCCTACCTTTTTATGCTATGAAAATTATTTTGAATGATGTGTGCTATTAAATAGAAAAGCAATATAACTGCACCTTTTATTTACTAGGTATGGTATTTTTATCTTTTTTTTTAAAAGTAAAGTATTGAAACATGTCAAGAAAGTAAGTCTTCATTGTTTATGATTATGCATTTAGTGGAA
This sequence comes from Mesocentrotus franciscanus, assembly GCA_037976565.1. Lineage (NCBI taxonomy): Eukaryota > Metazoa > Echinodermata > Echinoidea > Camarodonta > Strongylocentrotidae > Mesocentrotus > Mesocentrotus franciscanus. The sequence goes on along the minus strand of CP137666.1, from coordinate 22,684,930 downwards.
TTTCATTCATAGAATGTGTTTCCATATATTTGATTGTAACACTTAATTAATTGAAATTGAATATGTAATGAATTTTACAACAATTACGGGGTGGAAAGTTTAAAAAAACATTTCACCACTGTATCCTTTCAGGACATTGTCAATAAAATTTCAATGAGATATTGATTGCAGCACATCGTATCCATTTTGATTGAATAAGTCTTATAATTAGAACTGATAATATATGCAAGGCTTTCTCTGGGAACGTAAATCAAATGAAACATCAAGTATCAAACCTTATTTATTGATAATACTGATGATGGTTTTAATCTTTTATTTATTGCCATCGTTGTTGCACTTTCTTCTAAACTTGAGTTCTGGTACTGAAATATTGTTTCTTTGGATGGAGTATTTTTTAATGTTAAAAGGGCTTTACTTACACGACTAGAAAATTCTACCGCTAAAGGTAATAAGAGAGAGAGAGAGGGGGGGGGGGATAATAATATAGTGAGTTGAGATATATGTGTATTTTAATGTGATACAAATGAAAAGATGAAGTTTTAAGGATGTTGATCAAGTATTTTCAACCACTGAATGTTTATCTGGGTTGCAAATAGAATACTGGATTGAAAACTGTCTCCTTTAGCCCAAAACAAGACCATGTTGTGATCATGAACACTGATTGTAGACATCTGAAATATGCATAATTAGCTCTGCAGCGTACAATTTTTTAAAAACTATTTCGTGATGTAGGGATTACATTACTGTACTAGAGAGAGAAGGAGATTAAAAAGAACCTGAAACTTATAATGAACATGAAATTTACACATATCTGTTGCTCGACATGTGCCTACGGCTACGAAGAATTCGGACGAGATTAGAACAGTACGAAAAAAAAGTTCTACGAAATTATCTTTAAGAGAGAAAGAGGGATGATTTAACTGTTTTGCATTATAACTATCAAAAACACACAAGGGCGTCAATCCGAGTTTAAGCATGGGGGCACAAGTACATGTCACCTTTACAGTTACTTTCAAAGTTATACCACGTTATGTTGCTACACACACACTCTCTCTCTCTCTCGTTATTCTGTTTCACGGCATGTACTTTCATTGGTGACCGGTTCATTTATTGTCTTTTTTTTTTTATCTTTGACGTTTCATTACATTATAGAGAAAGAAGACGATTCGTTGTACCGTTCTCGACTCTTAATCCTTGTCTATATTCATTTCCCCTCTCGCGCGAAGTGTGGAAGCTTTGACGTTGCATTAATTATTAGGGAACGAAGACGATTCATTGTACCGTTCTCAACACTTAATCCTTGTCTGAATTCAGTTTCCCACCTCCCGCGCGAAGCGCCGAAGTTTTGACGTTTCATTAAATTATTTTTTTTAAAAGACGATTCGTTGTACCGTTCATGACTCTTTATCTTTGTTTGAATTCAGTTTCCCCCTCCCGCGCGAAGCGCGAAAGCTGTGACGTTTTATTAAATTATTAGAGAATTAAGAAGATGATTCGTTCTGTCGTTCTCGACTCTTAATCCTTGTCTGAATTCAGTTTCACCCCTCGCGCGTAGCGCGGAAGCTTTGAAGTTTCATTAAATTATTAGAGAAAGAAGACGATTCATTGTACCGTTCTCGACTCTTGATCTTTGTTTGAATTTAGTTCCCCCCTCCCGCGCAAAGCCGGAATCTTTGACGTTTCATTAAATTATTAAAAAAAGAAGTCTATTCGTTGTACCGTTCATGACTCTTTATCTTTGTTTGAATTCAGTTTCTCCGCGCGAAGCGCGAAAGCTGTGACGTTTTATTAAATTATTAGAGAATTAAGAAGATGATTCGTTCTGTCGTTCTCGACTCTTAATCCTTGTCTGAATTCAGTTTCCACCCCCTCGCGCGTAGCGCGGAAGCTTTGAAGTTTCATTAAATTATTAGAGAAAGAAGACGATTCATTGTACCGTTCTCGACTCTTGATCTTTGTTTGAATTCAGTTCCCCTCCCGCGCAAAGCCGGAATCTTTGACGTTTCATTAAATTATTAAAAAGAAGTCTATTCGTTGTACCGTTCATGACTCTTTATCTTTGTTTGAATTCAGTTTCCCCCTCCCGCGCGAAGCGCGAAAGCTGTGACGTTTTATTAAATTATTAGAGAATTAAGAAGATGATTCGTTCTGTCGTTCTCGACTCTTAATCCTTGTCTGAATTCAGTTTCCACCCCCTCGCGCGTAGCGCGGAAGCTTTGAAGTTTCATTAAATTATTAGAGAAAGAAGACGATTCATTGTACCGTTCTCGACTCTTGATCTTTGTTTGAATTCAGTTCCCCCCCTCCCGCGCAAAGCCGGAATCTTTGACGTTTCATTAAATTATTAAAAAAAGAAGTCTATTCGTTGTACCGTTCATGACTCTTTATCTTTGTTTGAATTCAGTTTCCCCCTCCCGCGCGAAGCGCGAAAGCTGTGACGTTTTATTAAATTATTAGAGAATTAAGAAGATGATTCGTTCTGTCGTTCTCGACTCTTAATCCTTGTCTGAATTCAGTTTCCACCCCCTCGCGCGTAGCGGAAGCTTTGAAGTTTCATTAAATTATTAGAGAAAGAAGACGATTCATTGTACTGTTCTCGACTCTTAATCCTTGTTTAAATTCACTTCCCCTTCTCGCGCGAAGCGCGGAAGCTTTGACGTTTTGTTAAATTATTAGAGAAAGAAGACGATTCATTGCACAGTTCTCGACTCTTAATCTTTGTTTGAATTCAGTTCCCCCTCCCCCCCCGCGCAAAGCGCGGAAGCTGTGACGTTTCATTTAATTAGTAGAGAAAGAAGATGATTCGTTGTACCGTTCTCGACTCTTAATCCCTGTTTCATTAAATTTTTAGAGAAAGAAGACGTTTCGTAGTGCTGTTCTCCCCTATTAATCCTTGTTTAAATAAAGTTTTCCTCCCGCGCAAAGCGCGGAACCTGTGCCGTTTCATTTGATTATCAGAGAAAGAAGACGATTCGTTGTACCGTTCTCGACTCTTAATCCTTATTTGAATTCAGTTCACCCCCCTCCCTTTGACGTCACATTAAATTATTAAACAACTTCTTTAATGACAAAACATGGGGGGGGGGGATGTGTCCCCCCGTCCCCGTAGGATTGACGCCACTGTAAATGATTGTGATTATTTGTTTTTGTAAATTGATTTGTAAACTCAGTGAACCAGTGAAAAAGAAATTTCTGAATGAACATTAAATTATTAATTTCAATTTCATTTAAAAACATCACACGTCTCATTTTCCTTGTTATTTGGTCTGCTCCCAGCTCTTGTAGGGCTGTCTTGATAGATACACTGAGTATGCCTAGGCTACACTAACAACTTGATGATGTTGGTAACGCATGTACATGATACCTTGGCAGGGGCGGCGATTTCTTGTCACGACCGTTTAGCGACCGGGGGAGGGATGGAGTCTGTGCAGGTTCATCCCGACCCCCCCCCCACACACACACACACACACACACACAAACACACGCCGAATAACAAAATGTTACAGATTTCTGTATAAAAGCTTGTATTCTAGCGACTCCTCGGTAAATTATGCTTATGTTTTTTAGTGCAGTTGCATCGGAACCGACCAAGAAAAGCTTGTGATTTGGAAATGTTATTAAACATTAAATCACCAGGCAAATCATAGTCTGATCTTAACATTCAAAACCTTTCTTACCGGTACCTTTAAATCACCACTTTAGACAAAAAGATCTGTTTTCTAAATTTCCGGGGATGGCCCTCTAATATTTCCAGGGACTCGGAGGCGCCCCCACCGCCCCTTGAATTGCTGACCCTGCAATAGGTACTGTTGGGAGTTTACATTGTCTGGCAATTGTAAAACACATGAGAATCTCTACCTTTGTAATACCTTCTACAATATTGTAAAGTTTAAATACTAGACAAGTATGCAAGGGAGCAACAACAACACAAATCAATTTCGAATGATGAAACTTAATGTATTTTTAAGCAATTCAGAACCTAAATATATATTTTTTTAAATTGCAGCCTTTACTCATTTTTTCCATAAATATAATATATATTTTTTGCATTACGAAAAATCCCCAAGAAAAGAAAAAAACGTTCTACGTATCGCCGCCCTTGTACAGTGGACTTGCCTTGTATCGACTGCTACAAGCAAACAAAGATTGGGCACCGAATAAGCAGATTTTGATAATAATCGTTTCAGAATGTTTTCTTTTCTTTCCGATTTTTGGGGTACTGCTTCGGTATGTGCCAGGCTCGGTGTTCAGTCAATCATTTGGGATGGAAAAGGATACGACAATGTCAGAGCTGACGGGGACAATGACTTTATACTTTACTTTACTTTAATACATTATGTTGTAGAACTTGTAGGTCTAAGCCTGTTCATCGATCCAGGATTCTTTCATGGTTACTGCTATTTGGGGGTTGTGTGCTTACATGAGACAACAGACAACACCTAGACCGGCTCATACAGAAGGCTTGGATTCTTTGACCAGTGACTATCAAGTCTATTCTTAAACGAGTTGACCGACCCAGCTGACACCACGTCTTCTGGGAGACCGTTCCACAGCTCTACAACTCTATTGCTAAAAAAGTATTTTCTAATATCTAGCCTTGAATACTTTTCCCCCAGTTTTTAAGAGTGACCTCGAGTTCTATCTTCTGTACTCATCTTAAAGGGAATCTCTTCGAACAACATGACAAAGAGATGTACAAGCAAGATCAGAATAGACTATAAGCTACTGGTTAAGATGACAGTTTTATCAATTGATTCTTATCTTCTCCATACAGTGGTCATGTTCAATAGGAGCGTCTCTCATCATAATCTGGTATTGCCAACAATCTTCACTGATCTTCCACCTTGTCTAGCACAGTTTTCGGTAAGTGAACACCATCTTCTTGTGCCCTGTCTTATCTACGGGATTTATTTTCTAATATCTACCGGAATATGACTGCTTTGATAACGAGGGTTCTATAAGTGCGATAAATGTCATCTTGACTAAGTATGATTGCAATTTGATGGTATGTGTATTATTTTTTTATAGTACTTGTTAATGTTATCCGATAAATGGCCTCGTAAATGTGTGAGTGGTATATTTTGTGTTTGGGTGCCAACTTCAAAAGTTATGAATGATTGTCTGTAGCCTAGTCATATTGATACGATTGGAATGTGATGTCATTTTGCAAAAGAGCCTGGTTATAAGGAGAACTTTTATATTTAATGTTGTGATTTCCTTGGCTCTTCAACAATTCCGGCGCCAAAAAGTTGGCGCCATTTTAGGCAACATGCGCTGTACGAAGATAGTGTATAAGGCTTACAATACGGTAGGGCCATCTCCAGGGGCGGATCCAGCCGGCGGCAAGGGAGGGGGCCTAAAAAGGGGCCCACTTCGTGCGAAAATTTGAAAATCGTGCCGGTCGATTTTCGCTCAGTGGGGTGGTAGTGAGCAAAAAAAAATTTTGGCACCCGAAATTTTTTTTTCCCTCCGGGAAGGGTTATTTTTTCCCACCGCCCCCTCCCCCCCTGGATCCGCCACTGGCCATCTCTGAACATTTATATGGGTGCATTTTTGTTGAAGTTGTATATCCACGGGATTGTTGTTTTTATTTTAGTGGCATTCAGTCTATTTCGGTTTTATGTGGTACCGTAGTATACGTAGTATTACTTTGTAAATTTATATCCATGTTTGCAATTCAAATTACATTATAATATCACATACAGATGGCGCTTGTTGAAGTCTATCATAATCATACAGCACAAAATGTGAAATTCCTCATCACATGTATAAACAATTGAAATTTTGGAGGGTAAATTGGGTCCCAGCCAGATGCTCTTATTTAGTCTATGTATGTGTAGGCATAGTGTAGTTAATTCCTGTTTGAAAGATGGTGGCCCGGCTGTGAATAATGAGCCTACCGGGCCCTGCCCCTTAAACTGTAGGTGAACGGCCCAGTCAGATGTTTAAAAAAATTATTTATAAGGCTATGTTCAGGCAGGTTCTGAATTCTTTTGTTTTTCTTCTGTAGACCCTTGAGGCTTAGTATAATTTAGTGTAGGTAATTCTTGGCTAGGAGATGGTGGCGTTTGAATAAAGAGCCTACCCGGCCCTTTTCCTAAATTTTAGGTGAACGGCACGTATATTATTTTTAATTGTTTTGTTTTTAAGGGGGAAGAAAGAGCGACAGAAGAAAAATGGGGGAAAAGAAAAAAAGGTAAAAGAAGAGAAGAGTGGAAAGGGAAAGGGAGAGAGACAGAGACAGAGATGAAAAAAAATCAAAATAGGCCTATAGTTTTTTTTAATCGCTACCCTGAGTAACGGGTCATTAACGTAATAGATGGGCTGGAAGCCCCACCTCATCGCACGCTATGCTTTTAATATGCGTGCATAAATGTATAAATCAGTAACCGATCATGGGGGCAAATCGGCCGCGAACCCTTGTTTTGGGGCGGCCTAAAATGGGAAAAGGTGAAAAGACGGAGCGGCGGAAAAAAATGAGAAAAAAAAAGAGGAAAGAACGTTAAAGAGAAGTAGACACAGAGAGAAGGGAAATTAAAGAGAGAGAGAGAGAGAGAGAGAAAAAAATAACATGAAACTTAAATTCACAAATACAGATTACATTGTCGATGAGTTGGCTCGACGTGTGCCTAGCTACGAAGACTGCGGAAAAAAGTAGAACTTTACGGGAAAATAACAGTTATACGAATTAGCCTTTATAAGAGAGAAAGAGTGATTTCTAACGAAATGAAATGATAAGAACTGTATGAATTTCAAGGAGAAAATTACAATTTCTATCTCTCGTTACGGCCATCTTGGAGCGCACGGGGGCTCCGCCCCTGGAATCAGGCAGGGCGTCTGTACCTGCGGGCTCCTCGACCCCATCCGGAAAGATAGAAGTGGTTCCCAAGAAAACCCTTCGTTCTGTAAACTTGTCCTTAGGAGAAAGAGGTTGTGTGTGTGTGTGTGTGTGTGCGCGCGCCGAGCAGTTTATCGTTATTAAACGCCATTCACCCCTGTCATCTTCTTACCGATCCTTGATGTTGACTTATAGTTTTACCATAAACAAAATAAAATTTTGGAAGAAATAACAAATACTACACTTGAGGCAGAATGTAAAGTTGTAGTGATTTACATGTATTAAATCAGGGTATCGATATAATGAGAATACATAAGATAGTATATTAATTGTTTTAACTTAAAATATGTTTAACTAATTAATGATAAACTATTGATTAATTGCAGTTTAAACACTCTTTCGGATAGGCATCTGAACGAATGTTCGTTTGGATGTTAAGACATATTCTTCATGAAGTTACATTCTCAGATTCGGACTGGTCACTCTATTGCTCACTTTTTAATTCAATAAACGATAAATGCCTTTCATATTGATTTCCTTTATTGTTCACAAAAAACAATACACATGAGTCCATGGATCAAACTAGATATCCTTGAAATGATTTGGAATCCAACACCTTGATCCATCGATCAGTAAAATATTTCTCACAGTATATACAACCATGGAGTATGTTGCGTTTGTCTCACTCTATTTAACGCATATTTGAAAGCATCAAAATGTTCAAAGTAATTAGAATTATGACTAAAGGTCGTTTGTTTATTCAACCTCATCTATACCAAGAGATATTCGATCTACGAACTTTATAAACCTGTTGAAATTCAAATTCTCTTTTATCTTACGTATACTTGTTTTGAGTACTTAATTTGTGCAAAAATTTCACTAGAATGCCATCGATTTCTTGTGACAGCACTCACGTTTAAAAACCTATCGTTGGTGTTTATTTGTTGTTGTGTTTTACACCTTTTAATGAAAATTTTAGTCAATATATAAGCATTACAATGGAGGTAATTTCAAAAACCCGATATAATTCTTTATTGTCAGCTGATTGATTTAATCGAGGTAGGCCAGCAGGTTTGGGGTTCCGTTAGGGTTGGCAATCTTGCCAAAGGTTGCAGAACTGACGACCTTGTCATAGACCTGTTGAGGTGAGTGACCCTGGCCTAGCAGCACGGCTGCAATGCCTAATAGTGGAACAAAGCAATGAAATGAAGAGTTATACGCATTCTACAATATCGGTTCTAAAACGTAATGACATAGGCCCTTGTCTTATTTTACCTAGATAGCCCCATAAGCATTAATAGTTTTTTTTTCAGAAGGTCCTGCAATGATTATTTTCTTATTATTACCAGGTACCCATTTAATACAATATCTACGTCGAGAGGGATAAATGTGTTCTTCCCAACGAAGGGTGAAATTCATGTGATGACTGGTAATTATTATATCCAGAGCTAAATTAAGGAGGAGCGACCTGTGCACCCCTTTTAAACCCAATGGTAAACCTTAAGTGGACAGTCAAAATTGTCACCTTACTTGTATATTTCTTTCGCAATTGTGCCCCCATCCTGGATACACCACTGATTATATTCCTCCTTTTAAAATGATATTTCCTTTTAGAGCCGGAGATCATGGGTAACTACCAAAGGATGGAGGTACTTTCTTTGTCATCTTATGAAAAATTTGGAAATCGAAACTCGGAAAATTCATAGGAAAGACTGAAATTAGGATCTTGTATGAGAGTGAAAATTCTTCACCAATATACCATAGTGCACCCATAACATGGTGATATGATTATTCATTTCCAACAAAGGAAATTACTGTTGGTTCATAATGCGACAGGCCATGAAGTTCAAGGAATTATAACAAACCCAAGAACGAAGTCGTGCACCTGCACTCGGCTGTTTGAAGTTCCTCATAAGAAGAAACTTGACACTGCTGATCTTAAATTGACAACAATATTCAAATAATATTTTACTAGGAAATCTAAGGGCTCACCGGCAACATGTGGGCATGCCATGCTTGTCCCACTGTAGGTTTTGGTCCCATCGTTCGAGTCGTGCGCCAGGCTGGTGATGCTGGAGCCTGGGGCGAAGAGTTGGACGCATCTACCATAACAGGAGAAGGAGGAACGACTATCTTGACTGTCTGAGGAACCAACAGTAATCACCTGGTAAGAGGAGAATGGCGGTATGAAAAGTCATTGAGAATTAAGATAAATAGGATGAAACATATGAGAACTGTACAAGTATAATTCATTCAGTTGTAGGAGGATAACAGGAGAAAGAGGGATTGGGAAATGGTAAATATTAATTAGATTGTGGAAATTAGACCGAGATTATTGGCAAAGGTGTTGATTGTCATGTGAAAATGAAAATAGGTATTGAACAGTTAGATATTAAACATGTTACAGACGACTGATCTATTCTATTCTTTGAAATTCACTGAAGGAAATAGGAGAAAAAACTTCTTTTGGAATGATCTTTCCGTCCTAAAGCCCCCTGACAGAATCAAGGACACTCACATTCCAAATAATCATCACATGAGAAATATTAAAACAAAAGTTTTGGAACTATCAAACTATGAAAACTGGTAAACATGTTTTTAGGATCCTTTAGCTTGAGATCCTTTAGATTGAGGTCCATTACTCCGGCTGATTAGATGGAAGTAGTAGTAGCTCCTTGGTATGACCTGAGTCTGGAGTATTCTTGATAAAAGGAACTCTTGATCGGCAACTTACATCAGGACTTCCAGCTGGTGATGAGAAACAGGCATCGTCATTACTATTTCCAGCGGCAGCCACCAGGACCACACCCATTTCCTTGGCCCTCTCCGCAGCGCGCATCTCGGTTGGTGCGTAGAACCCTCCATATGACATTGACGCTACTGCTGGCCTCTTCCCCTCTACAGCCAACCAATCCAAAGCTTTTCGTATTTAGCAAGAAAAGATCGAGAAAACAATGGTAATAAATGTGAACTTACATCTGGACTACCAGCGGGGGGTTGGATAAAGGCATTTGCATTGCTGTTCCCGGCTGAAGTCAAGAGGGCAACACCATTTGCTTGGCCCCCTTTGCCGCCGCATCTCAATTGGCGAATAGAACCTTTCGTACCACACGGTTGGTCTTTTGCCTTCAACTCCCAGCCATTCCATCGCTCAACGCGAGAAATATAGATCACATTTTAAAATGAGGGACAATAAAATCAACCTTTAAAGTGAACTATCCACATTGTGAGTAATTATTGTTAATTGGTGATGCGATCTTCAGGAAATTAAGTGGAAATTCATTAACCATGAGATATGGGGTGATATACCGAATGCTACATTCTAATGCGCGCATTAAAGTATTTGGTATCATTGTACATCATGTATTAGCGTTTTCCTAGTACATGTCACAGGCATAAATCATACCACAAGGGCATGGGTTGAATTATGTGCACTAAGCATTTTCAACATCTCAGGCATGTATGCATACATCAAGTATAATACCTGCAACTGATGAGCTGACGGCTCCAGAACCTCTGCAATCCAGGATTCTGATACCATAAAGGTTTGCTTCACGTGCGATACCATAGGTGTTGCTACCCACCGTACCTGCACAATGGGTTCCATGTCCGTTACAGTCGATAGCCTGTCGTGCAATGTATAGAAAGATCATTGCTAACACTTAACCCATTCCTCATGTATGTCGCCATAAACTTCACTCTACTTTATCAAACTCAATTCACCAAACTAATACCATAATCACAATGTTAGACTGACCCTAAAAAACACGACTTCATACCGACCATTTGAGGTAAGATCATTTTTTGTTCGGTCCGTTGTCGGTTTCGTTGTTGTGATTAAGGCGTTAATACAGTGCGTATAACAAAAGTACACACTTTAAAATATCCTCCGAAATTTGTATTTTATGATATCTGCATTTTTTTTGCGATGAAAATATTGGTGAGTGTCGGATGCCTCTAAATGTATTGACAATATTTTACGCTTGAGTGAGAATTGGCTAATTTCAAAAATCTCGAAAAATGGTTTGCGCAAAAATGTTTCAACCTTTGATTGGATTAAAGTGGAAATCAGGCAGTTATGACATGTGTTCTGTTAAATATAAATAATTAATTTGAGCAATCATTGATCTTTAACCCTATACCTAGCTGTGCATATACCCAAAGTGGCATATCCAGAAATTGATAAAGGAGAGGGTCGGCATCCTCCCAAGAGGAGGATGCAGTAAATGTATCTGGGCAGCCTCTTTCTTGTATAAACCCCATAGTAAGTTTCACTGATTTTTTTTACTGGCCGTTCAAGAAGCTATTCTAGCCTTCACCGAATGTTGGATACGCCACGGCCCCATCACCACCATCACCACCACCTCCATGTGTCTTTCCAGAACGCATCATCTGCATCAGAGCCCATTTTAGTCTTGATAGTGTCAGAATGATTGAATGCAGGACAGGAAGAGATCCCAACATTTACATGTCTTCTTCTTTCAATTTCTGATTCATCTTAAAAGTCACAAGACTCAAGAAACAATGTGTTGCATGGTGAATTAGACATGTAGGCAAGGAGACATATTTATTGACAAAGGTAATGCTTTGTTTCAGTCTGCAATTTAATATGGGTGAAAGATATCGACATGCCTTACACTGCATAATTTCCGCATGCTTTAGACAGCAACGCATCATGAAAAATTGGATGGAAGAGATGTGACAACACAGAAAACAAATTACCTGTTCGAAATTATATTTTAACTCTCTTTTCTGATTTTGTGCACCTCCTTTGTACTGCATTACATTGTGTCAAAAGGCTAAAGACAAAAATGGAAATTCAGTGCAGAATAGAAAATAAACTGCAGTTATGTGCATGTGCGTGCTGAAGTGTGGGTGAGTGTATGTTTGTTTGGAGGGAGAGGGAAGCAGGTCAAACATTAAAAAAAAAATAGTTAACAGAGCAACTGCAATTGATGCCTGATATGCATTTTGCTCCACTTCAAGACTGAACATTTTTGAGTTTTTCGAAATAAGCCAGTGCTCACTCAAGCATAAAATATTGTCAATATTTCTAGTTCTATCCCATTGAATAAACCCTCACCCATAATTTCAAAAGAAAAAATCATGCAGATATCCTGAGGTTACAATTTCGGACGATATTTTCAAAGTTTGTACTTTTTGTATACGCACTATATATAGAGAAACTTAACAGAAAGACGGTATTTTACGAATTGTTAGTCGAAGAATGCCAAGAACTTTTAGACTTTTTTGAAAACGAATATTTTAGGTTAAAAAAAAAGACTTACTCCATTATCTGGCTCTACGAAGTCCTTGACGGGCATTGCCCGACCTCCGAAGTCCATATGATCTGGGTTGATACCGGTATCGATTATGTACACATTGACGTCCTTGCCATAGCCTAATAATGAATATCCAGAAAGAAAAGATATTTCTGACAAACGCGGCCCTCCACATTCTCACCGAATCTATTTGGAAGCATACATTTCAATAGAGTGACGCAGTCTCTTATTAGTAATGTAAAAGGGGCGTTGACATAACATTGGCAGAATGGTGCATGGGACTGAATTTTCCGAAGAAAAATGTGCCAATAGAAAAACAACTACACTGTGCCCCTCTCCCTCAAAAAAAATAAAAATAAATAATAATAATAATAAAAAAGGAAAAAATTAAAAATTAAACAACAACAACAAAAAAACCGACAAACGGAGAAAAGTCCTAAGTTATTTCTCCACAACATGTACATAATTTCGGACACACTCATGAGAGGGAGGTTTGATATGAACACAAAGAAACGTTCTATCTTTCTGGAGAAGAGAGGAAGAGGGGTAGTAATTCGACTGCTGTTAAACCTGTCCGAAAAATCAACCTTTGGTAGATCGTATCTATTTTCACAATCTTGTTCATATTGGAGTACAAGAGACCTACCCACGGCAGATTATTTAGGACAACCATTAAGCATAGTTAACAGTTTTCATTTGTCGGGTAGAAGATGATATACGAGTATTTCTCCTTATCATTATTTCTGATCTCACTGACCTACTATGGATTCTTTGAACAGCTGTTTGGGTAAAAAATTATCTTACCGTTAATAGTCATGTCATCATTAAGTGGCAGGTCTCTTTGGTCGATTCTATCAACTCCCATGATCCAGCTACCGCATTGGCTCGAATGATCTTGTCCTGTTCAATGTAGTCAACCCCAGGTAGGGCCATCAACTAAAGAGATTCAGGAAGAATAACAACATAATTTTAGCTTTTTGTATAAACCAATGAGGACGACATATCAGTTATTGGTAATCCATGATATGTTAAAGGTACTATGTCCCATTTGCAGGCCCAAAATGAAAAGGATAAATTCCAACAGCATTTGAAAGACAATACTAATTTAGAACTTCCCTCAAAACGAAAGGGCTTGAAAATGGCTTTTAGTGGGAAAACAACGACCATTAGTTGTCGAATCGACCTAAGTGATTGCTTTCTTTCTTGATTTGATTTTGTTTCACAGTTGACTATTTTTGCCACACACTATTTTATGAAATCACCTAAGTAATAGTCTGATTTTCAGACCCTTTTACCGAATGGTCGTACGTTTTGTGCTGCACAAAGATTCAATCAGTTTAATTTTGGCCATTATAAGTAGTGGGTCATTGATGTAGACAAATGCTCATGTACCTGTTACAGCTCATTTTATGTATGTTGTTACCAAAGAAAAAAAGATATCTGTCAGTCACTCAATAGTGTCTGACAGTAAAGTCTAGAAGGTAAACGGGTTTCCTTGCATAATTTGAATACTAGGACACTGCTAATGTTTAAATTTCACAGATAGGACATACATGACATATTCATAATTCCTGCAAAGTTCTACAGAATTTGATGTTGGCTGCAAAAGGACATAGTAGGGACTTTTAGATTTTACACGACGAGAACGTGGACTGCCACGGTGACATCCTTTAAGGTAATGTGACGTCCTTTAAGGCACTGCCGGGCACGGGCCAGTGCCTTGAAAGAATGGCACACGTGGCAGTCCACTACGTCGACGTGCAAATCTAAAAGTCCCTATTGTAGAATGCGTATAACTCTTCATTTCATTACTTTGTTCCACTATTAGGCATTGCAGCCGTGCTGCTAGGCCAGGGTCACTCACCTCAACAGGTCTATGACAAGATCGTCAGTTCTGCAACCTTTGGCAGTCACTCAATAGTGTCTGACAGTAAAGTCTAGAAGGTAAACGGGTTTCCTTGCATAATTTATATACTAGCTAGACACTGCTAATGTTTAAATTTCACAGATAGGACATACATGACATATTCATAATTCCTGCAAAGTTCTACAGAATTTGATGTTGGCTGCAAAAGGGACATATTAGTAGGGACTTTTAGATTTGCACGTCGACGTAGTGGACTGCAACGTGTGCCATTCTTTCCAGGCACTGGCCCGTGCCCGGCAGTGCCTTAAAAGGACGTCACATTACCTTAAAAGGATGTCACCGTGGCAGTCCACGTTCTCGTCGTGTAAAATCTAAAAGTCCCTAATATCTTTAAGACTGTGTCTACCACGCGATAACGACAGTATTTTAGCGCATTTCTTATCATTGTTCTGACAAATTAGTTTACCAGCGGAATCAAATGTACAACTATTATTAGAAACAATGACGAAACACACACTCTCACACACATACGCGCACACACACACGCACACAGTGTCACATTAAGTACTATACGTATAAGAAAGAAAAATAAATTTTGCACTGAAATATTAAATTCTTAATTCGATTTAATGAAGGAAAATGGTCGATATGTACAGTGCATATAGAAGGGAGGAGGATGGGGAGGGGAATTAGGGGAAGGGTGAAGGGGAGGGGGAGGGGGAGGGGGATAAGTCAAATGAGTTAGAGGGGAGGAAAGGAAGGGAGAGGGTTTTGGGGTAGATTGTGTTTTAATAAAAGAAAACTCATAATTTCAATTTATATAATAATATGTTGAGAAATATGAAACTTATTTTTTTTAAAGTATTATTCTGAAGGAGAAAAAAAGCAATGCTTGTTCTAGTTTTTTTTAATGAAATAACTGTGTAGTGCGGTAATATTATTAGCTATTATGTAATTGTGATATAATATTTTAGTCATATACATTGTGAAATTATGAACAATGAATTATGTTGTATTTAAGTTCATTTATCAAATGATAAAAAAGCTTTGTTATAATCATGTTGCAGTTTGTATAATCTAGGACTATGGAAACTGCTTTGTTTCTATGTTACGTACAAAAAAGAAGAAAGAATTGGAGTTTTGAGAAATAAAATCAATAATACAAAATATAGAGAAAGAGAGAGAGACAGAGAAAAAGACACAGCATGAAAGCGGGAGGGGAGATGAAACACACGCAGAAAAAGATAGAATGGGTAAGAATGGGTAAATGAGAGAGAAAGGATGAAGCGAACCAAACAAATGGTAAACCAATTTTCAATCACCAGTTGTAAGGCGCGGCTCCTATCCGTAACCTTGGTAACGAAACCAGTGAGAAGATTCTGGTAACGTAGCTTGATGGATGCCAGGATGCTTTCAGAGTGGGTGTCGGCTAGAAACTTGTCAATAACTGGTTCGAGATCGATTCCATCCTGAGCAAGGGATTTAATAAAGAAAATTGTTAAGTATCAAAGGGTCTTATTGTTAACACTTTATGCTTTAAATGTGTGAGATAAAGGCATAAATAATACATGCTACTTCAATAAAGGCCATATAGTTTTGTCAAAAACTTATCATGTAAGGAGAATACTGCTGTACTATTCATTTTGGGGAAGGAGGTCTGCAGACCCTATCATCTCCATTGTTGAAGGAATACACCAAATGGCAATTAATTCATTCTGTTAAATGATATTTAGATCTTTCAAAGCAATAAACCTGCAATAGGCCTTTGATACATCGCCCTCTTCTATTTTATTTGTCAAGTTGTTTGGTGTATAATAAGTTAATCCTATATAAAAACTATATGATATATTTTTTTTTCTAAAGCAAGCTTTAATGGGCAATTAGGCAATATTGTGAATGAATGACCCTGCATGGTATTTCGTTTATACAAAAAAAATAGGGTTCAAACATGTTAAACATAAGATAACCTATTACTTTTATTCAAATAATGGCTAATAGTGATTACTTTGTTTTGTCAATGACTTTATTTGTCTGAAGGAGATAACAGTCCCTCGACATCACCATTAGGGACTTGAAACGCAGCCATTACATATTTCGCACCAATTTGTAATCAAACCCATTAGATACACTTCTCCGCAAGTTAAGTAACAGAGGGAAGAGGAAAGATCTCGCAATTGAACATGATTGAATATGATCACCATATGAAGTTTCAAAGATTTTTCGAATTTGACTTTTGTTCTTTGTACAGCAAGCATCTACTCAGGGTGTAGGTAATTCTTGAGAAAAAAAGTCACTATCAAATCACATTCAAAGAATTTATAAAATAGGTTTAAGCATAGGGAAGTCAAAGTAGGCCTATT
Organism: Mesocentrotus franciscanus; assembly: GCA_037976565.1. NCBI lineage: Eukaryota > Metazoa > Echinodermata > Echinoidea > Camarodonta > Strongylocentrotidae > Mesocentrotus > Mesocentrotus franciscanus. Next base: position 22,668,583 of record CP137666.1, on the reverse strand, counting down.
TAAAAATGCATGAATCAAATCGTGTAAAAGCTTGTTCTCGGTGTTCAGAAGCTATACCCAAATAATTCGATGCTTATGATCAATATATATTTTAAATTACTCAATAAACAATAACATTGATATAAACATTTCTTTTTATCACTTAAATTTAAAAGACATGTCATTTTAACATAGGTTTATATGTACAGGTATGAAGTCTAGAATGAAAATCACTCTCAGCCAAATTTTTCATGTTCTTGCGCCAAAATTATCCCACATCTTTTTATTTATGTAATCGTCTGTGAGATCATATTTTCACCATCAATGAGACATGTATTTTCATATCCAAGAAAGATTTTTCTTTGACCTGACAGATCTTTTACTCATTTTACTCTTGGTTTAAGCTGTGATTTAACTATGCCTCCATAATTATGAATATTAAAAAAATTAAGCCTTGGATATGAACCGAAAATAATGCATTCTAACCTTTAAGACAACGATGAACTGATCATCAATGGCGTCTATATCAGCTTTGTAGAATTGTGTTGCCATGGTAACCCCCGTGGTTGCCAGGAAGATTAGTGGGACGATGAACCTCATGATGACTTAAATGCAGTATGGTAGCTCAACAATATACCTGCCAGGGAAAGAGAAGTGCTCTAAAATCATATCCGAGAATGAAGAATGGCATGAGGATGATATTATAATCTAATGTTTAATCTAATCTGTTTAATGTTTGTATTTAGCCACAATTATATTGTTATACTTAGTATCGGAGATACACTAGGTATAAAAAATAGTGATCATTTTCAGATGCAGAAGTTTGTAACTTATTCATATTATAAACTTGTAAGCACAGGGAGACAACTTTCCTCACGTTAACTAGCAACAAGAAACAAAAACTCTCAATGTATTATCCTTGTATTTGAGAATAATGGTTACACGTTTCTCTGCATGTATTTGAATTAGCGCACTTTGGCGGATAGTGTTTTAATGTCTTTTTTAACAAGATGAATTCTTTTTTTTTGAATTTCAAAAAGAAAAAGAAAATAATTCAACGACGACAGCTTCTCTTACCTTACTCTATGTCCTCGACGTATGACTGTCCAATAGAAAATAGCATATGTTAGAGAAAGAATTGTATATATAACCGTGAAGATATTTCATTACAAATTGAGATACGGAGCACTTAATAAATCTTATCTTGATTACAACGTGTACAATCTAAAGGTTAATTACACACAATGAGGAACAAGAGTTTATCTAAGGATTACATCGGTCTAGAAGTGTCAGGTGGTTTTTATTACATGTATATATATATATATATATAGGGTACAAACCAGTCAATTAAAAAGAATGTACCGAGGCACCAACGACAGCTCTTCCACTAGTTTATAATGGTTCGGCAATGGGGTCATCTCCGGTGAGGAGGGTCAAGAGCTATTGATTAGGAGAGTTTGGCCATCCCAGTTCGAGTTGGGCACAATATGGAGAATACTGCTTAGTAACTGTTGGGCAAGCACAAAACAAAAGAATATACGCCATGTTGTGACCAACTGAAACCAAGGTGGCGAAACTCTTTGTATAGATTGCTCCGAGGAGGGTCTGGATGGTGGCACCGCATCTCCCATGCATTGTTCGTTGCATGTTAGATTTGGTTAAATCATCAAAATAAGAGGAAAATGTTGCTGATGATGAAAATGAATAAATGATAAAGAATTTTAAAAAGTTTTTTATTGATTACTGCTTGACAATATCGATATTGAGTTTGACTTAATGTTGGACTCCTGTTTGCTAATACAGTGCGATATAAAAAAAAAAATACAGTGTATTTAAAAATATCACTACAAAAAATTCTAAATATTACAAAGTGGTGCATACATGACAAAATTTGGGCTTCTCTCGAAAACGACCTTAGACTCTTGGCCAGACCCACTTCTCATTAGCTGCAATATCAAACAAAGCAGCCAGGATTTGCATCAAAATAGAGGGCCGGGCATCCTACCATAAATAAAGTAAACTGACGCGATAAAACCTGCAGTGCTTGTGCGGCAATCGGGCACATTGTTCTGTAATTTGAATGTACCAATATTTCTTTTATAGTTGAACAAATTCTCCAAAATTATTTCATATTTTCTCACTCTTGGTTTTAAACTCATTTACTATGTAATATCTACAACTGTATTATCATGAGCGAAACTCTTCTCTTTTTTTAACTCTACATGGCCCACGAAACCAAAACAGCCGTTTTCCAGTAATTCACGCTCCTTTGGAATGTAAAATTTAGTATAGGCACCGAAGAAGAAAAAAAAACCGAGAAAGAAATATGTACCTTTTTAGTAATCTTAGAAATGTATTGTTTGTGTAAGTAAAGGCTAGATAATGCTAGAGGGATGTTTCTCTAAATGAGGTGTGATCAAAGAGATGATGACAATGTCGTATAGAGCAAACATCCCTGAGGAATTGAACCCATGGGTGTCGATCACGGGGGGTATATCCCCCTCCCCCAATATTTCAGGTGGGGGGATGGCCTGTACAATCATCCCCCAATAATTCACCATCAAAAAAAGAAAAAAAGTAAAGAAAAATTAATGATGAGAGCCCGATGAGAGTAGTTAATGGTTATTACTCGCAAGATGACCATCAATATACACATTTTGCTATCTCATTTTCATAATACATACATATATAAATAGAAAACGAAGTAAATGAGACAACCGTATATGAGACAAGAATAAATTGAATTCTCGCTCATACGGCTTCATCAGGAATTGATGAATTTATTCAATTTATTCAATCAACATCATCATAGAAATGCAGTGCGCCAAATGCAAAGCCGCAGCGTTAAAAAGCAAATGATAAGGGCGAAGCGCAAAAGTGCAAAAAAGAAGTAGAGAGTGGGAGAGAGAGATAATGAGAGACAGAGAGGATAATAACCCAGGTAGCAAGCCCATGTGGGACCCACATGGGTCCCATATGGGGCCCTAAGGCATCTGCACCCAAGAAGCATATGGGACCCATACCAAAGTGGGCCCAAATGGGTATGCCCAGCTTAATCCCATCTGGTACCCATATTGGTTAACCCAGATATATCCCATGTGGGTTAACCCAGATTTTCCCCATGTGTTACCTATATGGGCATATTCATATTCTACCCATATGTGTACGCCCAGCTCATTCCCATCTGGAACCCATAAGGGCTGGCCCGGATAGATCCCATATGGGTTACTAAATATTGGCCCCATATGGGATACATAATGGGTTCCATTTAATAGCCCAGATGGCACAAGTGACCCAGATCATCCCCATATGGGCCCCATATGGGCTTGCTACCTGGGAAAAAGGGAAAAGGGGAAGAAACGGGCAGAAGAAAAAGGAAGGGGAAGAGAAAAGGAAGAAAGACAAGAGAAAGAGGGACATATATATTCCAGCATTTCTTTCAGGGAACTGATGTGAATGGGCGATGAAAAAGAGGTTGACTTTAAAGTAACCTACAATGAAATATTGCTCATGTTTATTTCTTACAATGTCAAAATTACTTTTAACGGGATACCCTCCCTAAAAAGCTTAGGCATGGGTGATGGTAGGTATGAGGTTAATGCATGATCAGGAATTAGTTGAGTGGATGGAAAAGAAGTGAGAAATAAGCTGAAAGAAACATGGAAAATTGCCATGGAATGATGGAAGGCAATGTGAGACAGGCCCAACATGTTCTAAAACAAGTAATAATATTCAAGAATAGTAATGATTTCTTTCACCTATATAGGAGTTCTTTATCATTGACAGGGCTTAAAAGGAAAGTGAAAAGAAAAAACAAGAAACAAAAAAGATTGAATGAAATTTGGGACTTTTTGTTTATAACACCATTCCAATAATAATGCACCTTCTAAGACTGGTTATAGTTTTTGAAAACAAATAGTGCTCTGGTCAGGGCCTTAGGGGAATATTATGCTTATATTTTAGAGCGTATCTGGTATGATAAGTATATCTGGGTGAAGAAGGAGATAATGGAAGTTTGTTGTTTGGTAGTAGTTGTAACGTAAGTTTTATATTATGTTTTTAAGAAACAGACAGTTTGTATAAGATCAGGAGTGGAAATTTTCTGTCATTTTGAGATCCAAATTTTGCATCAGTGATATTCTGTTTCATTGAATTGAGTTTCCCGCAGAGAGGATTCAGTTGGTTTAATTAAAGAAGGAAGAGAGTCAAATGAAGAACCAAAAGCAATATGTTTTTCATTTACTAATGAGAACTATGTTTTTTTAGATCTCCTTACACAGAATATTGGAATGGGTTTTTCACGATGAATGTTGTTTGGAGACATCAATATTCATAAAATGTATGTTTCTATCACCAGGAAATAAAGAATTTTCTGTCTACATGAACCTTTCCTGGTTGCTTATTAATGCATTTGCCCACTGGTAACATAAATAAACTGGTAACTAAATTTCGTTTAAAAATAGATGATATCAGTCTGGTAGGCCTACACTGCAGGCAAGAGTCAGGACTAACATTTAGCATGTTATTAATTTTATTATCACTCTTATATTCTCTGAAATTTTATCTTTATTGAGGGTGACTTGAAAAAGTTAATAACTTGGAAGGAAGTGGTGCAACCTGCCACACGCTTCTACCTCTTGGTTGCTTTGATCCATTGCCGAAAATATTTTGGCACCTATCATCCCCAACCACGGATACAAATCGACACCCCTGATTGAACCTTAGTTTGAGCAGCAGGTCGTGTCCATACAGTGATAGAACAGTTCATGTCTCTTCTCTGTACACGGCTTTTACACGCCATTTTCGTTCAAAGTAGTTTATGTCTGCAGAGAGACACAAAATATATGTAGGGCCTATGTAAACAACCGTACTTTACACAAAATGACAAAAGAATCTTGTTTCTTTTTGTTGATCAGGTAGAGCAGTGAAGGACATCTTTTGTGTGATTCGAGCTTGTTGACTACCTGTATTATGATATCGTTGCCCTTGGCAAACTGAGAGTGGTATATACATCTCGAATAGGTAATTTGGAGGGGAGGCATGAATACATCGGCAATGAGAGGTCACAGTAAAGGCAACTTTCTGCATGTACCATTTTATGCAGGAGAATAACGAAAATTAACGAATTGCGTATGAGATGGTGTAAACAAAATGAAATAAGACCAATTATATCTGACAAATATTTCATACTCTTTATATGATATGGGACTGGCTGTAAGTGTTTGAATACTATCTTTCGATGGGCCGTCCAAAAACGTTGGCAACGTCGACAGGACTGCAAGACGTAGGCCTATGTGTAAAATCAATGGATGTATAGGCATACGGGACCAAATTTGCCAGGAGGCTGGTGTGTCATGCCCAATTTTCGTAACTTTTACGCGCGCAAAACTATTGAACTTTATTTATTACCTTTATTGACAATATAATTTTGTCGTCAAAATATACAACAACAAAATTTTTAAAAAAATAGACCATTTTACTGCCTTAATAATTATGATGGCGGCCTATGAGGTTAAAAACAGTTCCATCTTTCATAACACTATTCCCAATTCAAATCGTTCCTTTCTCCTACATAATTATTTACTAGTTCAATTTGTTTAGGCACGCCATTTACTGTTGGCCTAGTTCGACTAAGATTCTGAAGATTTCTATTGAAAAGGAATGCTCCCGATCCACGAAGTGTCCTTTGACAATGCATCTGGGGTTTCAAAGAGTCATGGGTGGCTGGTTAAGAAAAAAACAGTTTACGATGAAATGATACTTGGAAACATCGCGGTAACTGATTTTTCATATTCTTTGAATTTACTGAATTATGGGCCTGTAGTTAGACTTTAACAATTCTTTGTCTGGAGTTTTTTTTTGCTGGGTGATGTTTAGACGGGATGTCATAATTCAATTCGACCATCAATGTAATCGTTCTGTTTTATGAAAATTCGTCTCCAGGGCCATGTATTATAAAGCCTTTTGATTGATCATGAGGTTAATATTGAGCGTAAGTCTATGGCTCATCGTGTATTGATCAAACTTAAGATCAATCGTAACTCTTTATAATACGCGGCCCTGATCAGATACCTCATACATGTACCCAGTGACAATATTCGGATTTCATTAGGAATACTGACACTTTAAGACATTTTGAACCAAATAGGAATTCCTAGTTTTGATGACATCTTTCACTTTAGGAAACCATATTATTCTGGTAGAAATAGCATCAATAACCACACATTTTAATTGTTTTATTTCGTGCCAATTTAAACGTATGAACATTATGTGATCGTATATAGAAAAGTCTGCATCTCATATCGGAGAGAAAATCAAAACGTATTGATCACGAGAATGTAAACTATTATGAATAATAATACAAATAATCAATGTATAATGTATTATCAATATTTTGCTCGTAACGGAACCAATTGGTCAGATGTTCATAACATTTTCATATATTTTGGAAATTGAAGTGGATCGATGGAAGTTCTATGAAACGTAGCATGCCATGCTAAATGCTCGTTGGTGTTATGTTTAATCTGGAACGGTTATCATTCGCTCAGCTAAACACACAAACGTGTCTATTCAAACTTTCATGACAGCTTTGAGCTTGTATTCAATAGCATATCGAGTTTGAAAAAAGAGCAGTTGGGAACAATAAACCGAATACCAGGGATCTTGTTGACTAGGGAAAAAACAAGTGCACCGGTGGGTGTATCCAGCTGCTGTATCATTACCATCATATTCATATATCATATTCTAACTGCACATTTTGATAACTTAGTGTTTTCCCCAAAACGATTTCTCAAGGCAAACTAAAGATTTTCTGTCGTTTGGGAGTTAGGCCCTTGATATAAAGTAACCATGTCAAGCAAAGATGTTGAGCTGAGTAGTGTCTCTGATGTCAGAGCTATCATTCAAGACGAGCCGAAGAAAACTGAATCACGATCGTCGTCATTGCTCATCGTTGTTCTCGTCCTGGGGCTGATCATCGGGATCGTCGCTCTCGTCATCGCCGCAGTGAGCCTTGGGAGTGGTGGTGGCGGTAGGTCGGGGTCGGATATTATCATTAATCAGGATGGAACTGAACAAGAAGGTAAGCCTGAAGTTTACTTTATATTCTCATTTGGATTTTCATGCCTTAATATGATTTTTGTTCTTCTTATCCGCTTTCGAGGTATTTATTAGCTGAATTTCACCTTCTGTTCCAAATGTATAGTTACTTACACTTTCCAGATAGGATTTCACCATAAACTTAAAACCCAACCTTAAATAATTTGCGTTGTATTTGTTACCTTTGAATGTACATTTCATATAATTTCGATAGACTGTATACTGTGCTATGTTGCAAATAAGATTTAACATATCGTAAGTTACATCGTCCACCTTATAGCATATTGATAATAATCATTTATATCTTGAACAAGACGTACATTTTCAGCGGACAATCTGTCCTTTATAAAAACCAGTTTGATCAAGAGAAATTATACTTTCTATTACATTTTGTAAACGTGTGGACAGAACCTGTGCAAGAAATTTATAATCAACATTTAAGATTGATATCGGTCTCCAGTTATGAAGAGATTTCTTATTTCCTTTTTTAAATATCAATGCTAACACATGATAATACGGACAAACATAGACTCTCTTTTTAGTGATGTTATCTTAGTCATACCATGTAGAGGAGATCCGAGCCCTTTATTATTGCTGAGATTGATCCATACTATTTGCAAGCCCTCCAATTAATCGTAAACTTTAAACTCATACCTCTTTCGCAAAGAGTTGCGATCAAGTTGTTTATGACTTGAATCAATCATAGCTGTTCATAAGACGGGATCCGTTTTATTGGAAAACCTTTTGCATTCAAATTAATACATGATATTCAACAACGAAAAAAACACACAATGACATAATAGGTATCGAATCCTTTCAGCATTGCCGAAGTAAGCAGTGACATGTCTGAAGGTAATTCATTACACATAAATTATGACAGCATAGAACTATGGAAAAAAATAGTGGTTATGTTTGTTCCATCTACTTGATGTACTCACTTGAATATGGGAGACAGTGTGTGTGCGTGTGTGCGTGTGTGTGTTTATGTGTGTGTGCGTTTGCGGGGGTATATTTCCAACCTTAAAAGAAAGACAAGAAGGAAGAAAAAAAACCATGGGAGACAACTCCCCTATCGCCCAGTGAAAATTGATTGAATTCATATCTTTCTTTTTATCGTTGTAACCTGCATGACTATGCGGGTTTTTGATAGAGGTGTATTGATGATTATCCATGCGAATACACTAAAATGGTTTTCTGTTTACAGACACTTTTGGAGCTGCAAATCATATTTTTAGCATAGACATGATGTAGGCTACTTACTGAGGCTTACCACACTGCCATGCAATGCATGGACTCGAATGACATTGAAATTTATTGAAGATGAGAACGAGAAAGGGGGAGGAGAGAAAAGAGGGAAGGAGAAAACAAATTACAGGAAAATGTGAATGAGGCGTAAAGAAGAAGAGTAATTCTTCGCGTATGTGCTGGATCCGATAATTATTTAGCTCGTACAAACCAATTATTTTATGAATTTAAAACATTGACAATTTGTCATATATAAACGCACAACCAAGTTTGATCCTTAAAGGCATTGTTTAACAATGCCAAATCTGAATGCATGGCCCTATGTGTTATCAGCGTCTGTGATATGGTGTAATATTGAAGCCCTAAAAAAATTGCGCTTCAAAATGATCGTGAAGTGCCTCAAATAAGTAAAACATCTTTGATTGACCGGTTTTACCATACTCATTTTCCCCAATATACTGTAGTGTTATAAAAACCGTTGGGAAAACGGTTTTTGAAATTTCGAATCTCCAATCATAAATATATTGATAATCAGACGGGCGATCGGCTTGTAAACCTAGTGGGATTCCTGACTGACCTAAAGGTCTATAATTATGATTGCGGCATGAGCTAAATCCAGGATTTTGTTTAGAATCTGAGACAAAGATACCCAATCCCTTTAATATGTCTAAATTCAAGAATAACCGGCTTCCTGATTCATTTAATGATTTCTTACCGTAGTCGGAATTCATTAAACTTTCATTTGATAAATCCTATATTATTGATCCTGCATAAATCAATGAGACATCATGGTCCAGCTTTATGGAATGCACTCCCAGACTCAATAAAATAATGTAAAAACCCTTAATTCATTTAAATTGAGTACGAAGAAAGCATTTATGTCAGTGTACATTGTTGATCTTATCCCAGAATTAATATTTAATAAAATTTTCAGATTTCTATAAACATCCATCACTATATAACTCCCGTATACTTATATAAGTTTTCTGTGTGTCAAACATATTTACATCAACATAATTATTTTCATTTTCATTTTTATCATCATCATTATCATCAACATCATCACCCTCATCATCGCCATCATCATTTTTTAAATGTATTTTTATCATCCACCCCTTCCCTACCCCAGGCTGTCACGCTATCAAACAAGCGGATTTCTTAATGAATAATTCTTGTTAGTGTGTTATCAGTTACATTTTGTTTTAATGTCAACATTTCTATTATTATCGTCTTGTGTACACTTTCAAAAAATGTGTTGTATTTTGTATATGTTGTATCACGGTTTGATTTGTATGTTGCAGAAGAAAATAAATTCAATTCAATAATATTGAGAATGTGAAATATGAATGCGACGACAGAAAAAGATAAAGAAAGGATGCATAGTGAGATAGAATGCGAAAGTAATAGAGAAAGAAAAAGGAAGAGAAAGAGGGGAAAATAGGGGGAAATTTTGGGGAGGGGTGGTATGTGACTTCGTTACTATGTTATGTACATTTCATGACTGTACAAAAACATAATTATAACATTTCATAATACTTCTTTATTTTAAAGATTCTTCCGTGTCTATTTCTGGGGACGTCTGGACTTTCGCCATCGGGCATGACGGGACTAACATCGAATACATGTACATATCGAGCTGACAGGTTGTTGGGGGGGGGGGGCAAATTGTAAAGAAATGCATAAGATTACACGTCATGATCACGCAATATATGAGTCCAAATGAGCTAAATAGGGTAATCACATTACTTTAAAATTAATAAACAATGGTGGGTTTAGTCCGGGAAGGAGGGGTGGGGCTCACTGTCAACACAACGCTCATACATAAATTCGGGTTTTTTTTTCTTCTTCTTCTTCTATAGGTTGATATAGTGCAGGAATCATCTTTAATACATTAATGGCGCTATATCAATTCATTTGTTCTTAAGTTTATTACTATTATTATCGTAATTATTATTATTATAATTCTCATCATTGTTTGTATTATTATTATTATTTATCATTATTATTATTATTATTATTATTATTATTATTGTTATTATTATTATTATTATTATTATTATTATTATTATTATTATTAATTTTATTATTATTGTCATCATTATTATCATCATCATTTCTATGATCATTAATATTATGCACAAAATCACTGATCACAATAGGGAAGTCGCCCTGAAAATGGTGTAATATATTTACCCTTCGGTGAATGGTAATTTTATCTCAATGTGTATTTTGAATGTGGTATTTTATTTAAATCTATCTACAGCGATGATATTACTGGAACTCTTCGTGGCTTTCATGTGGATATCGTAGATGCTGGTAAAGAATTGTTTACTATTTTGTTCTCACTCTAATCAAAACTTTCATTGATATGTCAATTACACATAATATATACAGTAAATATAATGCAATATGCAGAATAACTATAACTTTTACATGATCATATACACGTATTACTTCATCAAATTGTTTCCAATAAAAAATACGAGGAACTTAATCCTTTAACCTAATCCAATAAAGAAGACAAGACGAATGTTAATAATATTCAAATTTATATCTTCTGTAATCTCCTCTCTTGAAAGACTGCACTTCATAGGTTTGTTAGAGTTAATGTTATATTTCTTCATGCGAGCTATTCGATTCAAGTATGGACTGAAATAAGTTGAGCTAAACGAACGACAAAATTACAAAACATAGGAATGATCTGTAATATCTAAGATTAGTGAAGAAAAAAAAACAAGCCAGTAAAAACGGGTAGAACTCAAATGCTTATTACGATGAATGTATTTATTGATTATACACATCGAAGTACTATATTTGGCAGGGGTTCGTTTATAGTTTGAGGAAAGAAAAGGAGATACCGAAATGAAATGAATGATCGGAGGAGGGAGTTAGGCTAAGCATGGAACAAAATTCAATAACGATTGAGTTATTAATATTATTCATTGTTCCCACATTGTTGAAATGCTTTGGCATTTATTCTCCCCACAGTCTGTGCTCAAGCGAATAAGGACTGCCGACTAGTGTGGGATGTGTACGAGAATTGCTGGGACTCGCAGACTGGCCAACGTTCCCGTGGTGGCTTTGGACTCATGGCGCGGTGGTATGATGCCTGCACCGGTAGGATGGGCTTTGAATCAGTTTTCTACTTTTACTTTGAAATTCTGTGTTTTTATAAAGATATTTGCTAAAGATTGATATTTTTACATATTGTACCGAATAAATTGACTAGGCTAATAATAAATCATGGCCTCTTTGAGAGATGGGGGAGGTTCAGTCAGTTTCCACACACTGGGCTTGATAATGATCATAATAAAATATTGATTACTAATTAACTAATGCATGTCAACAACAAAAAATTTAAAAAGAAAAAAATTACACCTTAATTTGTATAAGTTAGTACAAAAATTAAATTTGTTCAGATATCTATGATTTGTAAGTAAACAGTGTTAAAAAATTATTCCGTATTTTTAACTTCCTAGAGTTTATGTTCTGATTGCACATTAAATTTAATATGTTCATCTGTGCTTTGATTCAGTAATGTGAAACGCAAAAATCATATTCAAACTGTTGTATTCAAATGAAATTAATACATTTGTTCATTATGTGCATGAAAGTAAATTCAAATCAATCATTCCGGTCAAAATAAGTTTTCTACCTTCTTATCACCCTCTTTATCCAATTTCCATATCTCTTATCAGGATGGTTCAATACCTACGAGAGAGCCCTAACAGTGCAGTTCTCAGACGAGTTCCGCATTGGTCTTAGTGGGACCTTTTACGTCAGACCTGCAAATCCCGGCGGCTTCGATCCGACCAATATCCGATCCGGTCAGAAGATCGGTTTCGTGGACGGATGGGCTGCAGACGAGTTTTGCTTGGGTCGGAACAGCGCCACGATACAGGTATTATAAAAGATATAAAATGGATGGATGGAGAGAGACTGGCTCGAAACTGAGGCACGTCTTTCGGTTGTGACGTTAAAGGTCGGTCCCCAGACGTAAATAATAATATCTGATTGATACACGTCTGTAAAAACCCAATTACACACACACCCCCACGACGGAGTGTGTGTGTGTGTGTGTGTGAGAGAGAGAGAGAGAGAGAGAAAGTGGGTGGAGGGGTTTGAGGGAGAGAGAGATAGAGAATGAGAGAGAGAGGGGGAGAGGGGTAGAGAAAAAAAGGGATTGAGGGAGGAGGAAATAGAGAGGGTGAGAGAGGGAGAAGAGAGAGTGGGAGAGAAGGCGAAGGGAGATATATATTTGTTATAGAGAGAGAGAGAGAGAGAGAGAGGGGGAGGGGTTTGGGGAAGAAACTTGGGGTAGAGATAAGGATGGAGGGAGGGACAGACAGAGAAGGGGAGGGAAAGGGGAGGGAGAAAGAAAGGAAGGGAGAGAGAGAGAGAGAGAGAGTAAGAGAGAAAGAAAGAAAGAAAGAAAAAAAAGAGGAAAAGTCCTACAAAGATACAACAGTTTTATAATAATCTTTCCACATGATCTCCCGCGGAAATCATTGCTCTTCGAGGCAAACCGGAGGCTCTAATAAACTTTTATGATTTAATTCACAATGATTACGTCAGAAAATAAATACCCGGGCCTATGACCATAATGTACTTGTGTCTTCTTCCAGATGAATAGTAGTGCTACTTTAAAAGCTATTAGAAGAAGAAAATTGCCGGATGAAGATTCAAAGATCTTCGCTGTACCTATAATTTACTAATTTACTCTTGATCTTTATTGATGTAGATGTATATTAATTGTTGTATTTGTTTTATTCACAGGGTGTTCCACTTGCGACGATTCAAGTGATGCATTATGCGACCAGGGAAGCACTTAAAGCTGCAATCCTTGCTGGTGACGTAAGTATACATTCCCTCTTCAGATTAGTTTGAGAATGATAATTACAACATTTATGCCACTCCTTAGAGTACGTTCCACTTATCATCATCGTGATCATAGTTTTTCCAACTCTGAATACTGAATAGAGCCAGTACAGCCACCCCAATTAAAACACTATCATAGTTATCGGAATATTTAGCAGTATGATGATGAAATTTTTGAAATGATTTTACAGTATCACCAAGACACAAACATGAGTTATGTGCGATTATCGATCACCCAATACGATTTGCTTAAAAGCATGCCCCAAACTTGAAATAAACCCGAAAACTTTCTTGTTTCCTGTATCAGAGATTTTGCTTGTCAGAAATGTTTTAGAACAGTGTCCCCTAACAAAGATACTGGCGCCAACTACCCACCCGGTCCCGTGTATGCTATCCAATAGCTATTGTTGTAATTAATAATGACATTAATAATTGGTTGCTACAATGTCATCAAAGTATCTCCTAACCAAAATGTATTTCTCATAACGACAGTTTCATCATATTGATGTAATTTTGATGAAAGGTATACCAATAACCGGGTATGTCAATTTTTTTCTTCTAAAGGTGGCAGCAGGTTTTGCCAACACCAACGTGTATGCAGGTGATACCACAGTGGTGACGGTGGGGCAAGCTATCACCACCTGCGTCAAAGGAGGAGGCTCCATGATGTCTCGAATGGATAGCTCCCTCAACGTCTGGTGGAATAAGGCCTTTGCCAGCATCAAAGACACTGATGTCTACCAACGAATCTGTGACCGAGCTGCCACAAACCACGGTAGGCTAACAATGGGTCTAAACTCAGTTTAATGTTACCAGTCACATCAACGAGACCGACATTATAGACCTACTGTAGGTCAATCAAAAACTACAACAACAAAAATAAACATAAAGATACCGCGAATCAGTGCCGCGGATCAGTGGCGTATATCCAGGCATATAGGCCTCAGGAGATGCCAAACATTCAGCCTATTGTAGTAGTATTTATTTACATCCTCCATTGTTTTGAGGGTCCTGGTTACATTACACATTACGATGATTATGGAGGAGGGGGGTCTAAAATGTTGTTTTTTTTTTTGGGGGGGGGTAAGTCTTTTGAGAGTACCGCTTTATTTTGTGCGATTTTATTATTGACTTATAATGATAAATTATTTTTAAAGAGTTTGCAATAATCTTTTCTTGGTCAGAAGTCAATCAGGGAGGGCAAATTGCACCCCTCCCTTGTCCCTCCTTTAAATACGCCAGTACCACGAATGGCAAAGAGAATTGATCGCTTTGGAGTCGGTATGGAGTCGGTATTGAATCGGCTTGACGTTGTGACCGAGCTTTAAACTGTATTGATCTTAACCTAGCTGGAAATGAACAAATTTGCATGGCATATCATTCAGAGTTAAGAGAAAATTCCTTGTTGTACATCATAATATTACAAAGTTCTTGGTACTATAAGTAAACTTCAGTAAAGCAACCTTAAACTTTGACGATCAGTATCATCCTGGTCTAATGATTAGCCTCAAGACAATGTTCTACTGTAGACTGTTATTTGAACTTCCATGGCACTATCACACAATATTTTTTCTTTTTAATGATAATGATTGCGGATTGGTTGTTAAAAACTGTCATTAAATGTGTTAATTGATTTTGTTCTTCCAGAGATGCCACTGGCATAAGGCATATTGATATCATTCGCCATTGCCAGCAGAAAGAACACATTCTGATACCCAACGTCAGATTCTGACTATAGTTTCTGTAATGTGTGGAAATATATTTTGACTGGAGTTTACATATAGCGATAAACCATTCCTTTTCCTTCCAATGAGACAGGAATTCAATTTAACAAAACATTTTATTCAAGACC
Organism: Mesocentrotus franciscanus; assembly: GCA_037976565.1. Taxonomy (NCBI): domain Eukaryota; kingdom Metazoa; phylum Echinodermata; class Echinoidea; order Camarodonta; family Strongylocentrotidae; genus Mesocentrotus; species Mesocentrotus franciscanus. Next base: position 22,653,531 of record CP137666.1, on the reverse strand, counting down.
AAACACTCAGAAGATATATTTTGCATTGAATAGTTTTAATCCAATCGGAGCCAGAAGTGCGTTAACTTTGTCTTAAAGTATATGAGTTAACGCCCTTCTGGTTCCAAACATTATTATACTTTATACAACACCTACGTAGATCCTTCTCATTTGATTGGATGATTGTTGGTCACATGATATTCAATAAATAATACTATTGCACGACCGTGCATTTTTGGTTATATTCGCCGTGCATTTTTGGTTATATGCAGACTGCGACGCGTATACCTCTCTGCCCTGCACGTATCCCATTGTTATTAGCTGCGCGCATCTGACGCGGAGGCGGCAATCTGAATGTAATCGAGAAGGCCTGAAAGACTGTTATTAGATCATCAAACATCCATTCGAAGCCAAGATATTTCTCTATAATGTTTCAATCAAGAAGGGAATGGGAATTTAAAGGAAATTTAATGCAAAGCATTTCAGGCCTTGATATATCTTGTAAAATAAGTATCCCTCTTCAAACCCTCTTTTTTCTTACAGGGCACATGCCTGGAGCGACAGGAGATCTGCTTTGCTTGAACTAAAAAAAGCAAGGAATGCGTCAGAACTACAAAGACACAGCTCTGTAGAAACTTCAGGTTAATAATCATCTTTAGAGGAAGAGATACGTGATTTGTTTTTAAATCTTTAAATAGTATAGCAATGTCATTTCATAGCATGGTTACCGGGTATCGACGTAATGTATATATTTAGGAGCATATGAACATTCTATTATATATTATGTTTGGGGTGTAATTCAGTGATTATGAGCCCAAATAAAGCATTGTCATTTGATTTCATATCCAAACTGTATGCAGATTATTCAGTAGGCTAAATTCTGCCCTCAATTTCCTTTTTTTTTTAATGCTTGAGCATGAAGATGACTGAAAAGAAGAATTAAATAGTTTAAAAGAAACATTTTTGATGAGTAAATCTTTATTATCATTGCTTAAATAGTCAAAGATGAATGTATGTTGATTAGATTCATTAATAGCCTAAATACATATACGACCACACTTCACAAAAAAAATTATAATTTGTTGTTCTGGTCTATAATCAATATTCTTACACGTTTGGTGGCTTGGAATCTAATACATTAGTAAAAACAGTTAATTAGTGAATTTGATTTGTTCTTTTTTTTAAATCATTGTTTTGTATTTGCTGATTGTTTCAGAGGTCATACCAACAAAACGATTTCAAACTTCGTCCTCAGATAGACAGGCATAGTTTCTCTAGTCATTTAATGATTCATAAATTTTGATATGGTTAATTATTTACTCAGTAATAGCGTTGCAGAATTAATGATGTTTTATTATAACATGTGGATAATATCAACTGCTTTCAGATCAATGCTAATTCCTGCGTTTTCCGATAGAAGTCATATTTTCCAAATAACCATCTAACCGGTAGTCTGGTTTTGATTTTAAACATGCACTTCATTCACAATATTTCTTTGATTTTTCAAAGTAAAATAGACGGAATTTCATTCCAATTTCTTATATTTTGTCTTTTGATTATGATCTAATAAAGAGTATATGCATGTCAAGAAAAACAGCAATCGAAATAAATAAAATTGTATTATCATGAAGAAACTGTTTGCAAACCATAGTAGTAAGGCCTTTCATGAAATCAACTTAGTTGCAATTGTATATACTGTATCCTATATTACTGTCTTAAGAAATCATATCTGGATTATTATGCATTCGTATTGTTTGCACTTTTCAAAAAGATGGTAAACAATGCTATTAAAATTCCCTTTAAAAGGTTGATATTTTCGAAATTCCTTGTGATTACTGATTATATATGCGTCAATGATATTATCATAAGAAATAAATGGGTATAAAGAGGGAAGAAAAGGAGACATTGGGGAAGGAGTGATAGAGAGAGAGAGAGACAGTGAGAGAGAGAGAGAGAGAGAGAGAGAGAGAGAGAGAGAGAGAGAGAAAGAGAGAGAGAGAGGGAGAGAGAGAGAGAGAGAGAGAGAGAGAGAGAGAGAAGGGGGTATGAAAACCTGTAAAAAAAACAATGAATGAAAAGCAACAACTATCAGATTTCTTGTTGAAATTCAGAGTGGCAGCTAGGATCCTTTTAGAATATCTGACATGATCATGGACCTCTACCTGAAAGATTAAGGAAAATCATTGGGTCATCTATTTCCCATTATATAGCGACAGGACTTTTTTTTCAAAGTATCTGCTTGTACGGTTGCATGCAGCTTTCCAAGGCTATACATTATTCCCACGAAAATATAAAAATATATATATTTAACTGCGAAATAAAAATAAAAAGGTGGATGTAGTAACTGAAGGTATCTCAATAGAATGCACTTTTCTATGCAGTTAGTTTTTACTACTACTATATTTATTATTGTTTTTTTTTCAAACCTTGGCGAGGAAGAAAGCTTAGGCCTACTCACAGTATAGACAACCAACATTTTTTAGCGCTAGCGGAAGGAAATGACTAAAGAAAGAAAATTCTGCAACAATGATATTATTTTTAAAGGACACAGACCTGATGGGCTAATATAGAAAGTGTCTTCGGTGAAATAAAACTCACATAATGTTATCAAGTAATTTAAAAGAACGTCTTTTGTGCGGATCTTTTACAGAGCAGCGCCTTCATCAAGACAAAGGATTTCGATTTGAAAAAAATGCATTAAAAAATGATTGGGATCATTGCTTGCTGTGAAAAAAAGGTCTAGACAAATAAAGATCATCCATTTATTATTTTATGATATTCCCGGTTAAATAGGGGTTAACTTGGACATTTAAAAGTATTTGTCACCAATAAGAATGAAATAAGAGACATTCTAGAGGAGTCGGAGTCAGAGAAAAACTCGCGACTTTTTTTCTTCTTATAATAGGCGCAGAATATCATTCATCTAAAAAAATAATCGTTAAGGGGATCATAAGAGATGTTCATTAAAAAGTCACACATTGCCCGAAATGAAGATGGATTGACATCTCCGCATCATTTTATACAATTGCCTTTCTTAAATGTGTGACAAATGAAAGGGTTGTGTATTTAAATATCTTTCAAAAGTTGTGATCAGTCCTTTATGATGGATTCAATAAATACTCTCTGTGCTGTTAAACTATCAGAGTAAACTTGCTGCGGAGGAAAGGGCTACACCAGATAAAAGGGCATCCAAAATTTGAAAAAGGGGAGAAATGTATTTGTTTGTAGTCGGACAGAGTTGAAGGATTTCGAGCCATTCTCCCGAGGAGTTTGGAATATATTTTTAAAACCATTTCCTTGAAATCTGCGACATCTTGTTCATATTCTGATACATAAATTTATCCCTGAAGACCGGCTGAGAATATATTTCCAAAATTATTGCTTTTTTGTTTTGTGTCATATATATATATATATACAATATATATATATTTTTTTTTTTGGGGGGGATGGGTTCGATGTGGAAAGGTACACTCTAAAAACTGAAATGTTAAATCACCATTTAAAAGGGCCGAGGAGTGACCACTCTTTCAAAATGGTAGATTAACACTCTGAACATGCTGGATCCAACACTTTAAATGTTGAATACAGCATGTTAAAAGTATTAATCTGACATTTTTTTAAATCGACAAATTGTGATTTCTTGTTTTTAGTAGGGATATAGAATATTATAAAGTATGATAACATAAATTCATCATGCTTATCACATTAATAATGATTAAAAAACAAAGAGCAAATATTCACAGAAAATTATTTCGTGATATAATTTGGTGATAAAATAATCAAAAATATTAAACTGTGGTACAGAAGGGGATCCAGAATTTCAGGATAGTGGAAATTTCCCGTCATTTTCTTTCTCCGGGAATAAGATTATAAATTATTGTTGTTATAAGTGGGGTGGGGGGTAGTGAGCCCATTTTTTTTTTTTGGCACCCGAAAACTTGTTACCCTCCAGGAAGGGTTATTTTTCCACCACCAACCCCCTTGTAGTCAGGTGGCTTAGCGTCAAATTTATCGATTATCGTTACTTGCCGGATAAAAGCACCATTTTTGGTACACGGCTTCCTTAGGACCTACTAAACGATATTAGGCTAGGAGCCCCCTGCAAAAATGACAATTTAAGGGTGTGGGGGCGGGGGCGTCATTTTGGAGCCCCCAATTGATTTTATAACATTGATTTGTTGTTGTACAAATGCCAATTTTGGTACAGGGCTTCCTTAGGACCTACTGAACGATATTAGGCTAGGAGCCCCCTGCAAAAATGACAATTTAAGGGTGTGGGGGCGGGGCGTCTTTTTGGAGCCCCCAATTGATTTTATAACATTGATTTGTTGTTGTACAAATGCCAATTTTGGTACAGGGCTTCCTTAGGACCTACTGAACGATATTAGGGTAGGAGCCCCCGGCAAGAAAATCATATAAGGGTTTTGGGCGGGGGCGTTGCTTCGTAGCCCCCAAATAATTTAGAAGGTAATAACTCATTTATTTGTTGTTGTGCAAATGCCATTTTTGGTACAGGGCTTCCTTATTACCTACTGAACGATATTAGGTAGGAGCCCCCGGCAAGAAAATCATATAAGGGTGTTGGGCGGGGACGTTGCTTCGTAGCCCCCAAATAATTTAGAAGGTAATATAACATTTATTTGTTGTTGTACAAATGCCATTTTTGGTACAGGGCTTCATTAGGACCTACTGAACGATATTAGGGTAGGAGCCCCCGGCAAGAATATCATATAAGGGTGTGGGACAGGGGGTCGCCTCGTAGTCCACAAATAATTTGTAAGGTAATATAACATTGAGTTGTTGTTGTACAACGCCATTTTTTGTACAGGGCTTTATTAGGACCTGCTGAATGGTGGTAGGGTAGGAGCCCCCTGCATAAATATTCATATATGTGTGATTGGGGGCTCCATGGCGTTTGTACAACAAAAACTCAATGTTACATTACCTTACAAATTAGTTGTGGACTACGAAGCGACGCCCCTGTCATTTGGGGCTCCAAAAAGACGCCCCGCCCCACACCCTTAAATTGTCATTTTTGCAGGGGGCTCCTAGCCTAATATCGTTAAGAAGGTCCTAAGGAAGCCCTGTACCAAAAATGGTGCTTTTATCCGGCAAGTAACGATAATTTCACTAAGCCACCTGACTATTGGGCGCCAGGAGTAGTGAGCACAATTTTTTTTCTTTGGCATCCGAAAAATTGTTTTCCCTACGGGAAGGGTAATTTTTTCCACCTCCACCCCCGTTTTTTTCCTAGGGAGGGGCCCGGGCACCCCCCCCTGGATCCGCCACTGGGAGAATGGCAACTACTGGCTTGATAAACTGAAACCTCTGACTTGATGCAGACGTACAATTTGGGGAATACCATATATAACTTAATCATTTTCAAACCAAATCTCATAAGCTACCAGAATTGGGTATACTTTTTGATACGCACTGTATATTAAGGGATTTATATTGTTTTGTTTATTTTTAAGTTTCGTTTGTTCTATTTCCGTTTTTTCCGTCTACAATTATGTACAGATAGGTGACAGTCTTCTTTGATGTATAATAATGGTGCTAGGGACAATGTCATTTCACAATCAGTGGCGTATCCAGAGATTATGGCGACCGGGGCAAACAACAAATGTGCCCCTCCCTTGCTAAAACGTATGAGCTCAAAAATTCAAACCAATTTTAATTTCCAATTTTAATAGAGAAATCTGGCATTACTTTTGAATTACCTTTGATGCAGATAGCCCGTAATTAGATGCTAAATTATGATAATTTTGATGAATACAAGAGTCTGAAGAGAGGAAGCAAATCGACTCAGTGTTAATTTTTTTGAAAATTCGATTAATGATAAAAGGTATTCTATTCACATCCTCCTATATTCAGAGTGTTAATTTATTTTTAAATAGGATATTATGCGAGGAGCCTAGCGACCGAGCGAGAAGATTTTTGCATTTTTATTAGTCTGAACGCTACACTCATGGGCCCTCCTGAGCCTTAAAGTCTTTAGTCAGTATTTGCCATACATTTTTTTTTTGCAGTTTTTCAAATTTTCTGGGGGGGGGGGACGACCCCCCTTTAAAAATTGAGGGGTTCCCCTCCCCCCGGATCGCTGCCCCTGGTTAGGACAAGTCACAACGTTTAATGAGAGGACGACGATCTGGGATAGAATTCACAGACATACACTTTTTGTTTGTATTTTGTTGTACATGTATAATTTTTTTTCAAATTTTCTGGGGGACGATCCCCTCTAAAAATTTGAGGGTTTCCCCTGGGATCGCCGCCCCTGGTTAGGACAAGTCATAACGTTTAATGAGAGGACGACGATCTGGGATAGAATTCGCAGACAGTCATACACTTTTTTGTTTGTTTTTGTTGTACATGTATATATATTAGATTTCAGTAATTGGTTTCTGGATCTTCTTTTTGAAAATACATAATCATGAACATTATGAATCTTTAAATAGAAAATGTAAACAAAAAATAATAATAATAATGTACGGAAATTGTATACAAGTTACAGCATAAACAGGTATAGCTTGACAAGACTGCAACTCTCAGCTGTAATAATATTATATTACAAATTTATCCTCACCTTGAACAAAATGTATAATTCCTATATTATAGAAGGCGTATATTGGAATAACTTTAAAATAGGACTTTACAAAATATTTGAGATTTAAAATTGTTATCAATTTATTAGGCCTATATACGCGTTCATCTAATTATTGATAATGATTATGATTCCAACTGTTATGATTAATGGTCAACAAATGCCCTAAACGAGGCGCGAAACGAGGCTGAGGCCGGGTCTGGTGCGGCCGGCCACCCCGCTTTGAAATATGAGCAATTACTGGCCTAGATTCGGGCAGCGAGAAGACGCTGCGTCCTCCTCTGTCATCACTGTGCTAGACAATGTAAACTCACAATAAATATTGTGCCTAATAGACATGCAGAGCTGTCAACAATTTTGGAGGGGCTCCTCCATGAAATTAAAGCCCCCCGGCCTCCCTCCTCAAAATGAAACCCGTCGAACAACGCTGCCTATAAAACAGACTGTGGATACCGGTACTTCGATCGAAAATATCATAAGTGCAAATTAAACCGCGCGAGGAAGTCGCTACAAAATGTGAAATCATCATACTTGGGGAATGGGGTGGAAATTAAACGTCAGAAAACCCTCCCCCGGTCGCTCGTCGCCCCTCTATCCCATGCACGGCCATGACAAGAAATAGCCGTCCCTAATTGACGTGAGTTTTCGACTTTGCCTATAACTTATATAGCTATACAGAAGCAAATTGTTCCAATATTATAAAAGTAAAACAACGTGGAGTAACCCTAATTATACAAGACAAAATTTCCTACAGAATATTTTGATTATTAGGGGTGTCGATCACCCTTTTGTTGTAAACATTAATACATGGCTTTGAAGTCAAATGATCTGTGTATGATACTGTTCCCAGCAGTGGTAACTTTCTTTCCTGCCCGAAAGACATGCGCTTTAATTTAGTTTGCATTTAGGTCTACGTGAGAAGTGTAGGCCTACCAAACCCCCAAAATTGTTCGATAAAGCAGATCTTTGTGCGGACTAGGATGAGTCGGCATTTTTTTCTTTTCATCTCTGTTCTTTTCTCTCGCTTGCGCTGTGTAAACAACAGGCATAATAATGAAGAATGCGCGGTATCACTGAAGCCTGCACGAAAACTGCATGAGGTTGATTGTATATTTATTCATAACATGCTAGTATGGTTTAGGCTATACATTTTTGAATGAGACGCATTTGGGTAGATCAGGGATTCTCAAACCCTTTCCTTGACAGTCGAGGGGAGTGTTTCACAAAGACTGTGGCAGGCCGTTCATGCCACTGTTAAATTGCTCTCACCATTATGATTTTTAGATAATATTTTTTTCCTTCAATAATGAATGATCAAAAAATGTAAATTATGTAGATTTGTGACCATGATTCGTACGCCCCTTGAAAGACCAATGTCAGTAAATGGTGAGAGCAAACAGCGGCATGAACGGCCTGCCATGTCCAACTTAGAGTCGATCTTAGTCTTTGTGAAAAACCCAATATGCAGGGCCGTAGCCAGAGTTTGATGTTTGGGGGGGGGGGCACATACATGTAATTGATCGACGTCCTGGGGAGGGGTCTATGAGGACGGGTGTGTGATCTTGGAAATTTTTGGAGGGGCACGTGCCCCCACCTGGCTACGGGCCTGCCTATATGTGATTTCTATGAAAGCTGTATAAGGTCCGAACTACATGTACAATAATAATATTGATTGCTTGAAAGCCGGGCACGACTCAATCATTACTCAATTTTTGTTTCAGACTTAGTACAATATAATATCATACTCATCATTAATAATATTTTACAGCAATGAGGCTTGTAATAAATTATAGAGGGTTATAGGTCTATATCTGATCTATATAAGAAGACTTATTATCTTCTTTTTTTTTAAACAGAGCCTCCATGGCCATGCAGTGCTTCCACTTGTTAAAATATAGTTTTTTGAAAAGGAACACCAAATTTATTGGAATTCGATGGAATTTTCTATGAACATTCAAAATGCGCCTCTTACGTGGGTTTTTTTATTAGGATAAATTGCCAGTACAAACGTCATATACGACTTGTCGCACAGATTGAACAGGTTATGAAGTTTTTGCGAGCGATCAGAAATGTAGACTTCATTCACAGGAAAGGGGTAAAACTATACACATTTCTCAGCGGGGATCAAAGATTTTTTCAGAGGAGGGTGGGGCGCCAACGTGTGCGCGAAGCACACTGCAATCGCACGTAAACGCTTGCCCTTTTGGTGGGCTCCACGGGCAGAGCCCTAGCTACGTATACCGGGGTTCCCCATGCAGGACGCTCTCGCGAGTTTGAGCAATTCTGAACCTTCAAACAAGATAACCGTCTTGAGCGATGGAAACTCACAACTCTCTCCCAAGGACAATTGTATGCAATTAATTAACAGCAGGTTGTCTTGGGAACCACTTCTTTCTTTACGGATGGGGTCCAGAGATCCGCCTTATATAGACCTCTGGTGGGTTGTAGCTCAACGGCCCAGTGCCCCCCGCCCCCTCACGAGTCGGAGCCCTGGAAGCTCTTGAGTTTTGCAATTCAGAACTTTCAAGATAGCCGTCGTGAGCGATAACACCCCATCCTTCAAAATTTAAATTGTACTACCCCTGTGTGCTCTGTTTAAGCAATTTTTTGTTCAAGCCCTCAGATTGAGCATTCCATCTCATTCAGCAGTAGCAGAACACGTACGCCCTTATAACTGGACACAACATTCAATGGGATGATGCCCACATCATCATTGAGTTTGATACGCATTAATTCTGCATGGTCAAGAAAGGTGAAAAAAATCATGTGGATGAAAAGAAATGATCTTTCACTGAATAGGGACTCGGGCATTTCATTTTCACCTCTCTTCGCTCCATTGGCAGTGATCTCGAGGCAGCAAACAGCAAGAAACTGTGTGAATAGTCACAAGTCCAGCCGTCCTTTTTTATTCTCTCTCGATCACGCTCTCTCCTTTTCCTCCGGCCACCCTCTATCTTCTTCTATTTTATATTATTTTCTCCTTTTTCTTTCGTCGTTCTCTTTTTTTTCCTCATGTCCATTTTTTTAGGCCGCCAAAGGGAGGGCCGCGGCCGATTCCACCCGCCCACCCCCACCCCTGCCCCCGATACGCCACTGATTCATAGGTTGATAATGATGCGTGCAGGCTTTATTTTATACCCATAACTTGCAGTGGGATTTGGTTTCCATCCTATATCCAATACGTTGCCCATACGTTACTATAATTATAATAATAATAATAATAACAACAGTAATAATAATGTTAATAATGATAATAGGTCCGCGGACAGGTCATATATCCGGATAGTTGATTTAAAACAGTAATTTTTGAGAACTTTACAAGCTTGATTAATTGGACAATATCGTCAAGTAAAAGGATGCTATATAGGCCCTACATGTATTTGTAAAAGTATTTTGATGCTCATTTTTCGTAAAATACAACGGCACACGTTTTACTTAGCCTATCCTACCAAGGAGGTATCCCAACTCCTTTATATGCAACAACAAACATTATACGAGGCCTAATGGTTTTGTAACGATTTCCGGGCAGGTATTGCGACAGACTTACCGCCAGAGTCTTACGTCACGTCATTGCCCAACATGTTTACTACCGTACGTTTAAGTACGATGATAGTGCATTATTGAACCCGCGAACCTATCTTGTGGAGTTGTGGTGGAGCGATCGTCGAATTTTTGAACCCTCGATAGGTGAGTATTGATTGCTACATTCCTGTGAATAATCGGTAAAAAATGATATTGTGATTTGAGGTAATAGGTGAAAGGGTGAATGGGAATGGTAAATAGATCTTGAAGTTGAATTAGCCTTCGATCTGTACCAGGCCAGCGCTGGCCACTATCTCGACGGAGATTCTACCACCACTTCCACCGCAGCGCCAGGGCAGCTCTCGGGGAGCGGGCGAGGGACCATAGCCTCCTCCATAGTCATAGACAAAGCAGGGTGCATTCGGGGTGCATTGTTATCGTGGTTTGCGATTAACAAAATCCCTGGCACAAAACCTCATATTTTCAGACTTTGTAAAGCTCATTTATGGCTTGACCTTATTATGGCATTTTATGCCGACCCTGTTTCTTATCAATAGTTGTATAAAGCGCCCATTCAAGGTCTCAGTTTTTTTGCCAATATTTAATTATAATTTTACAATTTTGGCAGCAGAGTTAATTTGTTTGGGATGATCTTTTGTACGTTTTCTGTGAGTTTCGTTGTAGTCAGTGAGTGTGTCTGTGTGTGTTATGCGATTAGTAATTAAATAGATTGATTTTATCATTTGTGTGTTTCTATGTCTTGGCCGTGTAATTTTGAATATATACATGTAGCCTACATGTATATCAATTTGTGTACGAATCCTTGGCACATTAATCCAAGTTGAATGTATAACTATAAAGAGGAGATGAAACAAGCCGTTTTTCAGACTAGAGGCTAGCTGCAGAAGTCTACTTTGTACTTGAGTACAGTAGTAATGTGCATGTTTCTATAGTATAGTCTAGATAGATCTACTGTAGTATTGTTTTTGAGAAGGGAAAAAATGCCAGGCAGGCTCCATGTAAAGTGGCATGTTGGATTAGCTTTTTCTCACAATGATATCGTATCGACCATTTAGGCTAGGCCACATGAAAAAAAAGTATTTCATAGTATATATATTTATATGTATATATATATATATATTTATATTAAAATATGAATTTAAAATGTTTATTAATGGTGGTCAAAAATCTGAAAGGAAGAATATAAGATGTGCTCCACAAGAATCAGTATTAGGGCCAATAATAGCCATAGAATAGTCATATTCGCTTTGTAGATAGGTGTATTGGAAAGAAAGTTGGAGTGCTATTTAGATTGCAGCATTTTGTTCCAAGGCGTACTGTGATATTATATCTATAGCATTAATATATCCACACATTTCTTATGAAATAGAGGTGTGGGGAAGCATTTATAAGACTAGCCTACATGTAAGAAGAATAAATTGTATTCACAGAAAATGGCAGTTTGTGCTATAACATTTAGTGGATGGAGAACTTGTACAACTCCACTACCGGGTATTTATAAGATTGCAAATCCTAAATGTGTATTATTTGCACGATTTATCAATTTCTACTTTCATGTTCGATCTAGTTAATAACAATTTAGAGTATTGTGTCTTTGTGACACAGGGTATAGCTATTCCACAAAACAAAAAGATGGTGGACAATTGTGTCTTTCAAAAGTTAGAATGACACAGGTCAATTTTCATTGTCTTTTGTGGGCAGCGAATTTTGGAATAGATTACAAGATTAACAAGGTCCAGCAATAGGTTTCAGAATTCTGTTACAACACATTTTTTGAACAAATCATAAATGGAAATCCATGCAAATGGTCTGTATATATGTAAAACAATTCTATTTTATATTATCAGTTTTTAAATTGTAAGACATTGTTCAGTATTCTTACTTTTGTTATTATCGATTGTAAGGGTAATGGTAATGGTAATTTTTGTTTGTTTGTTTGTTTGTTTGTTTGTTTTGTTGTTGTTTTTTTTTTTGGGGGGGGGCTGTTTTCTGAACTTTACTTGTACAGTGTACCAAAATAATTTGTTTAGCACTGTATAGTGTATGTGCTTTTATCTGGCCCATTTTACCAACCAATATTTTATCTTCTTGAATATGTAAATATCAATCTATGATTGTAATCATCGTAAATACAGAAATAAGGAGGAATACTATTATTTTCATTTTTTACATTCTTAAAAACTGTGCTTTCATTAAATTTGATTTAAAGACTATAATTCAGTTCTCTTTCTTTTCTCCACAGATGCCCACTTATTCAGGGTAATCATGGGGTCAGACAGCTGGGAGTGGTTCTGTGGGGTAAACAGTTCCGACCTCCACTTCTTTGATGGCTTTGCTTGGAATATGGACCACATCGCAAACAACACATGCTTCACAGATGCCCTGGATGCAGTCCCACATGCTGTCTTTATCGTCATCTTCAGCTTCTTGCTCCTTGTTGTGGGATGCTGTTCAGGGTACAGGGCTATCAACACCAAGTACCTCCTTCGCTACAAAGGCCATGCCTATAAATGGATGCTCCTTGGTATTCTCCTCCTTGTACATTTAACATCCATCACCGAAGGCATTTTAACGGATGAGACCTATATGAACAAATATCACCCAACACAGCCGCATTTCTACCTGCCATCTATCGCGGCACTGGTGACATCGTTCCTGTCCCTGGTATTCTACCATCACATGGAGCTGTGGCAATGTGCCAGTATGTCGCTGATGTTGGTGCTCTACTGGACCCTGGCTATCGCCGGTGAGGTGGCTGTCCTGCTAAACCTAATCAATTTAGGGCAAAATGGTTATGACTGCATGAGATTCGATCTGACCATCTGCACCCTTGTACTCTATGGCCTCATTCTATTGCTGGAATTGAACATTATCAGAATCAATGTAAATATTAAACATTCTTGAACTTATTTTAAACTATCAACCTAGTGAATCTTTTGATGATTGCCATTTTTACACAATTATACATTTTATATACTAAGCACATCTTTTCAAGTGGGGAGACAAATTTACCAGTTTTGACCTCCCCAAATTTATAGATTTATTTATTTAGTGTGATCGGCAAGGATTGATCCTGTATCATGACACATGGTGGCTGAAGAAATTTGACTAGTCTGTGCTAAATCATAATGTTCATAAGCCAATCAAATTCAAGTTATTGTGTCTAACTTCTCGTACTGACTTTTTCTTTTTTGGGGGATGGGGTATCCTCTTTGTTTGTCTTAATTCTGTAATCCTTTTATTCTATTTATCCATATATTTCCTTTCCTGCCCTTTTTCTCATTCATTCTGTCTCATAATGTTTGGGTAATAATAATTGCAGGGCCCTCATGGAGAGCAGTATTAAATAAATGCTGATGAGGCTTCACTGGGTAAACTAGACGACATTATACAACTCACTCCCAGATCCTAATAAAATGATTGGTCATGCGCGGTCACGTGTGATTCATTTACTGAGCCTTTTGCACGCAATATTTTCCAGTCCTATTGCACGATTTTTCAGTGCCGCGCAGTAGTGCGCGTAGAGGTTAGAGCGCTTAATACTGCGTGTACATGGGGCTATTCTTGCGCAGCACTATGCGTAAATGGGTATAGATAGAGGTATAGGTAAGTGCGCTTGCTATATCTATACTTACGTGTGCGCACTAAATTGAGACTTATTAAAACTTGAGATTTATTTGTCAGCCATATACTGTCACGAAACAATCTTGAATTAATTCTGTTACATCAAATAACAAGGATCTAGGAGTTTCGTTGTATAAAACAAATGATGCATGTTTTCATGAGTTCAGTATACGATCTATCCGCCCTCGGTGATACACACAGCCTCAACTCAAGTGCGGATAGATCGTATAATGAACTCATGCGCATGCATCATTTGTATATTATTGTCGTTGATATGATTATTATTATTATCATCATTATTCCTTCAATGCCAACCTTCTCTCCTGACACTACATGTACATATCTCTCTGCTCATCTAGGTATTTGGATGCTGTCAGAATGGACTGAGTAAATCATTGCCCAAGGACCTGAGAGGAGAAGACATGTATTACTTCGATCAACATGTGAACCTTCTCTCACAGGTAACTTTAAATACACTTGTTCCTGTCATGGCTCATTCACATGGTGCAAGAAACTTGATGTTTTCTCCTGAGTTGTTTCCTTTTTTCCCCCCTTCTTAACGCACAAATTGAACGGCAAAATGGGAATGAAACAAAGAAGCTGCGCACAACAAAGATCCTCTGACTCCCTACACCTACTCACTATAGATCTGACTATGTTATAAGATACATGATGGTTGAGTATATATATATATATATATATATATACATCATCTATCATAAAGCAGAAACAACGCTGGTGCACTTTGTCATATATGTGAACGGACCTTGAAATATTTATTTATAAGATTGAAAACAAGTTTAATAGATAACTATAGTTAAAGAAAGTACATAATATTCTGGGTTTAGATACAGTGTACATAATAGAGATATCATTGATGTATGAAGTGCTACATGTACTACATGTAGCACTTCATACATCAATGATATCTCTATTAAAGTGCTTTACAGATATTCATGTACATTCACCTGAAGGACTTCAGAATGGATTTGAATGAGAAACATATCTCGGATGCAGGTTGGCTTTATGCATATGAATAATGCTTTATTGTAAGTAAATAAAATACATTGTAGTATGTTACAGTAATTTGTTAATATATTGGAAGGTACCATACTTGTGGTTGAAGTGGCTGTAATGCATTTGAATGATCAGTGCTTTACTTTAAAGCAAATACAAAATATTATTACTGTTAGTAGTAGTAGTAGTAATAGTAGTAGTAGTAGTAGTATCATTATTATTATCACTATCATCATCATCATCATTATGTACCGGTGTGTTGGCTCAGTCAGTAGAGCGTCCGCCTCACAACCGGGAGGTCGTGGGTTCTAACCGCGGCCGCATCATACCAAAAGACATTAAAAGATGGGAGTTGCTGCTACCTTGTTTGGCGTTCAACAATAAGGGGATAGAGCAATGTCGATCTGGCGCTGCTCAGTGGCTGCCGGGCTCACGATCAATTGGGCAAAAAGAATTTCCATTTTCGGTTTAACTTAATAAAACTTGGAGTGGACTTTAAAAGATTATTATTATTATTATTATTATTATTATCATCATCATTATTTTGACAGGTGACATACTGGTGGTTAAACTGGCTATTGCAATTGGGTTACAAGCGTCCGCTGGAAATGTCTGATCTTGGTACCCTACCTCTCATCCATGAATCTAACTTCAACCATAACAGATTCAGAGACGTCTTTGAAAAAGAAAAGGTAAGTTTTAATTTATTGTGAGACTTAATTTATATTGATTTGCAAAAATTCATTTTCTGTAATGTAACATCACATGTACACTAATTACTTGTTAGTCTCCTATGATGGCGTCCTTTCAATATATATTACTTGTATTCATAAGGAAAGTATGTCCTGTTTTGGATGCAACATGTATTATGATGAAAATACCCATTTATTTCATAAAAAATCAGAAAGCGAATTGTTCAAACATAATCATCCCTTTTCTCACTCAATTTCTCTTTTGATAGATTTTCAACTTACTAGTGATTTTGAGGTAGCAGGTTACATATCCGTATTCTAAAATCATCATAATTTAATTTAATTCGATTGATGGATGAAAAGTAATTTATTTGTAGTTGTACATCTTGTTTTTTGGATTTCTTGTACATCATGTGTTAACTTGTTTAAGGAAAAATAATCAATGCAGTGAGACGAAAAATGTTTATTGCTTTCCCTGAGTCAATCAGAAGCAGTAAAATATTGATTCTAATGAATGACTTGCATTTATTGGGCATTGGACTTTGGACTCATCCAACAGACCACTGATGGTAATAACATTGATGGTCTTTATGAAAGGGTTCTCAAGTGTTACTACTTTGATGAGAAAGTGGTTTATACAATTTCTAAATCTGTGTGTCAAGCAGACACAACATAATGCCAGGGGCTGAGTTTTCCTCTTCAAATCAGCAACTTGTATATTGCCTTTCTTTCACTTTAACAGTTACATGTATATGGCAAAATATCATTTAAACATTTTTGAAATAGAGATGAATGCTAATGCATGTAGACTATTCAAATTGGCAGTAAAATTTGGTCTTTCTGTAGTGTTGTGTAAACTGTTTTATCATAAATCTAAAGATGAATGGCCTAAGTGATCCAGAAGATTCAATTTTATTTTTCAGTGATTAAAGTTCAGCATGAAATGCATGGGAAATATTTGTAACATGCTACGCAAGAAAGTCTGGAACACAGCCTAAATGACTGAATATATTTTTGTTTGTAATCAGTATGAGTAATATACAGTAGAGGTCTCATTCTGCCGTATTATTCTTTATGACATGAGAATGGAGTAAAATTAGTGAGTCGTGAAACTAAACTGGAGCCCCAAAGTACATTATGCATGTAGCTACATTGTATGCTTTGTTTGCATAATACAATACATGTTGCAATGTTATATAATGCATTGTATAGTGTATTTTGTTCAAAGTGTACACTCTACCCCAAATTGCAAAACATGCCGGTAATCATATTCACAAACAAAATTTGCATACATGTAGGAGTGTTAACTGTTTGTGCACAATCATGCTTCCTGTTTCAGATTACCACAGACTCTGTTGATTGTAATTTTGTGCCCACTTTAAAAGAATTTAGTACTGGCTCCCACTGTATAATTCTTCCCTTTGTGTTTTAATACTATGTCCTTTTAGATGTACATGTATATAGCGCAAGTACTACATAAAGTATACCCTACTGTGCTTCATATAAAGAACTCTATTACTTTGGTTGTATCTGAGCTGCCACAATGCGCTAAAGCGATCAAGGAATTTCTTCCGACTGGGTACCCATGTACTTCCGGGTGGAGAGTGGCAAATGTAGATTAATGTCTTGCCAGAGGACATTAGTGCCCCTGCGGGACTTTAACCGCAAACCATGTGATCCACAGTCTGATGACATACAAATGTACATGTACATGTATCCACTAGACCACAACACTTCTGTAAAATATGTTTTTATGCAAAAATATGTATTGAAAGTATACAAGTGTATTATAATTGGTGAATTGATTGAAGATTTATTTTATAGTTAATCATTATCATTTTTGGTGGGTTTGGACTAGCCCTTTAGGCTATACTGACATGGCACATGTAGCATATACATGTAATAGTAGTGCAGGGAAAAAATTAATATTTGTTTTTCGGGGGCTACTTTTCATGCTTGCCTGAATAAAAATAACACTCTGAAATTTGTTTTGCATTGAACTCTATGCAAATTTACGGAGGCTCTTTTCTGATTTTCGGGGGCTCTTTTGGCATTTCGGGCGAATCGCCCTGAGCCCCCATGTATTTTTAGTGCAACTATCACTATCAAATATATTATGAATTCTTCTGCCTGAGCCTAGACTTCAATATTGCATTCACCTTTAAAGAGTATTGGCAATATTCAGAATGCAAGTTTCCTATTTTATTTGTTGCTATGCATACAAGCCTCTAGCAAGCTTTGGGATCATCATTATCAACCAATATAATGTGTGAACTGGTGTATTATACGTGATCTAACAAAGGATGCCACATGTGGGAGGTAACGTGAATATTAAACTACATGCTTATTTATATAGTCATGGAAGCCTTAAAATACACTGAAGGAAAAGAGAATCTATTGAGAGATAACAAATAGTTACCTAGCTTTGTACTCGACCTTCCAAATTGGTTTACGAGTATATTTAAGGTACAAAGTGCATAGTAATAGTATACATGTACAGTTATCTGCATTTACATATACTATTTTCTTTGCACTGTAAACTCCATGATCGTAATATAATTTGTTAAAATGAATCTTAAATATGTAATGCTGTAGCCATTTTATAATCATAATCATTTCCTTTTCTCTTCTCTTTGTCTTTTCTTTTTTTTTCTACACAAGATAGAAAAAGAACTGTAAAAATATACGATTTAACACCTTATAAATCTCATGCAGGCTCACTCACCATGATGTAATCACTGAGTTCCTCATAAATGTTTTTATGCTGAGTCACAAGATAATAAGACATTTACTTTACAAGTTCCCAAGATGATTGTTTATGTACAACAATGTATTAATTTACATTTCAAGGCATTGATAATCTTGCATTAAGCAGAACTCATTAAATAGCTCATGACTGGCCATGAGGGGATGAGGGTTGGTAATTATTTATTGTTTAAAACAAATTGTGACTTTGAGTGGCAATTTATAGTATAACCAGATTTTAAAATTTTCATTGTATTTACAATGTATCATAAATAATTTTTATGCCTCCGCTACAAAGTAGCCGGAGGCATTATGTTTTCTGGTTGTCCGTCCGTCCATACGTCCCGTTCGTGATCGCGAACCAATTGATGGATTACCGCCAAACTTGGGTCATGTATGTATCTTGCAAAGCTAATGAACTGATTAGATTTTGGGGTCACGAGGTCAAAGGTCAAAGGTCACATGGCTCATTATGTACGCAAAAATAGCTCGTGATCGCGTTATCTCAAGAACCGATTGATGGATTACCGCCAAACTTGGGTCATGTATGTATCTTGCAAAGCCAATGAACTGAGTAGATTTTGGGGTCATGAGGTCAAAGGTCACAGGGCTTATTATGTATGCAAAAATAACTCGTGATCGCATTATCTCAAGAACCGATTGATGGATTACCGCCAAACTTGGGGCATGTATGTATCTTGCAGAGCCAATGAAATGATTAGATTTTGGGGTCATGAGGTTAAAGGTCAAAGGTCACAGTGCTCATTATGTATGCAAAAACAGCTTGTGATCACACTATCATTAGAACCGGTGGACGGATTACCATCAAACTCAAAACATGTATGTATCTTGCAGAGCAAATGAACTGATTAAATTTTAGGGTCATGGGGTCAAAGGTCAAAAGTCGGGATTTTTTATGTATTAAAAAGTAGCTTGTGATCGCATTATCTTGAGAACCATTACACAGATTGCCATCAAACTCGAGACATGTTTATGTATCTTTTAGAGCCAATGAACTGATTAGATTTTAGGGTCATGAGATCAAAGGTCAAAACCGACAGATGGATTACTATCAAACTCAGGACAGGAATTTATCTTGCAGAGCCATGTATATGAAAAATAGCTTGTAATCACGATCTTCTGAGAACCCGTTAATGGATTACTATCAAACTTGAATATTAAAAATTGCTTCTGTTTTGGTTTGTAAAAATCGCTCTATGGCGGAGGCATCATTTTCGACTGCGTGCAGTCGAAGTTCCATCTAGTTTCATAAGTTTTCATAATTAAAGTTCATATTAAGTGAAATAAAATTAGTTGGTAATAGTACAGTAGTCAAATTTGTTTGATTGCCATGTAACGCTGAATACAACAATTTTTTCCAAAACAACACCTGACTTTTGGATACTGATCATTTATAATGCCACACTTAAAGACAATAGCAAACCTGATATGATAATGTCTGCTGTTTCAGCATGCCTTAAAAGTTACTGTGCATTTAAATAAACAAAG
Source organism: Mesocentrotus franciscanus (assembly GCA_037976565.1). Classification (NCBI taxonomy): domain Eukaryota; kingdom Metazoa; phylum Echinodermata; class Echinoidea; order Camarodonta; family Strongylocentrotidae; genus Mesocentrotus; species Mesocentrotus franciscanus. The sequence goes on along the minus strand of CP137666.1, from coordinate 22,633,821 downwards.
CCTTGGACATTATTATATTTGCATAGATTGCATGTGCATTCAAGCTCAAAGGCTTCTAAAGAGTCAAAGACATTACGGTAGGTATTTGCAGAGTTCACAGACTTATTTTACAGCTAAAAAAAGCCTCAGGATATGAACAAAAATAATTTTGTTTCACAGTTAAGCTGTGTACAAAGACTGCTCAAGGGAGGCAAGAAATGTGTTACATACATGTATGCAGGTGGTCTTTCTGTAAAGATTCCTTCAGAACATGTTTCAGTGAGAAACACTATTTTTAAAGAGAAATTAAAGAGTATGGCCTCTATAGACAGGTGGTCTCTGAGACACATTTGACAGTATGACAAAAGTTTGTGTATCTTTGTTTCTACACCAATGTACATGTAGAGGTGCCAATGTCTATTGAACACATGACTATGTACATGAACGGACCGTGTGTCACGTGGTTCACGGTTCAAGTCCAAGTGGGAACGCTAACGACATATGGCAAGACATTATTTACTGTACATTGCCACTCTAACCCAGTACTCCAGGAGAGAATCAGTGAAAAAAATACACGGGGGCTCAGGGCGAATTTGCCCCCGAAATGCCCAAAAGAGCCCCCGTAAATTTGCATAGAGTTCAATGCAAAACAAATTTTAGAGTGTTATTATCAGTAGCCCCCGAAAAATAAATATTAATTTTTTCCCTGGAGAGAATGGGTATCTGTGAGGAATGCAAAAAGCCCATGTGACTGCCTTTGCCATTGCCCTTGCCATACATACATGTACATACCTGCGAATGGTGCAAAATGATGGGAATACTCCCTGACAAATGGAGATGGTGCACACGTGTGTGGAATTTACCAGGGTATTAATGATAATAACATTGTAAAGCCCATAGAAATATTCATATAATGTTCTATAAAATGTAAAATATTATTACTTTATCGTTTCTTTTCTTTATCAGGAAGAGAAGGCGAAGGTAGGGAAGAAACCCAGCATGTGGAAGGTCTATCTCAAGGTGTATGGCAGGAGGAACTTCTGGGCAGCTCTTCTTAAGCTGGTTGGTGACTGCATGGGATATATCGGCCCTCTTGCTGTAGGGGGTATTACCCTATATGTCCAGAATATCAAATTGGATATTCCTAAGGTAAGAGAAAAAAATGGTCCAGACTCCTGACAGATTAATCCATTGGCTACGGGAACTGGGTGGTCCCTGTCTTAAGTCTATGGGAATGAGAACATTTAGTAGTCAACTGGTGAATATGGGAAACATCATGGGGTTCATTATTATGCAAAAATAGCTTGTGATCGCATTATCATTAGAACCGATGGACGGAGTACTATCAAGCTCAAGACATGTATGTATCTTGCAGAGCCAATGAACTGATTAGATTACGGGGTCATGAGGCCAAAGGTCATGGGGTTCATTATGTATGCAAAAATAGCTTGTGATCGCATTATCATTAGAACCGATAGACGGGTTACCATCAAACTCAAGACATGTATGTATCTTGCAGAGCCAATAAACTGGTTGGATTTTGGGGTCATGAGATCAAAGATCAAAGGGTCATACATGTATATGAAAAATAGCTTGTAATCACGACATTCTGAGAACCTATTAACGGATTAAAATCAAACATAAATTTTTTTAATTGCTTCTGTTTTGGTTTGTAAAATCGCTCTATGGCTGAGGCATCATTTTCGACTGCGCGCAGTCGAAGATCCATCTAATTTGCAATTTGCGAATGTGCCATTTAATTTCAATTACATTGCTGCTCTCAACCCAAATAAATAAATGGGTCCATGGTGGGATGTTAACATATGTAGGCTAACTGGATTGCTCCCCTGAGTCAAAAGTATTCACTTGAAGTGTGGAACTTCAAAAGAAACCAAAAACTGAAAAAAAATTATTTTTATTTGTGTGGGATAAGTTACAATTCAATTCAGTAGATGACATGCCTAGAAGCTTTGTCAAAAAGTGTGGATACTGGTATATGAGGTCCAGCATACCTACATATACTACCGGATAAACATTTTCAAAAGTTGGATAGTTTTCAAAACTTCTGAAAAGATAAAGTCAGTGAATATGTCTCCAAAATGTGTGTATCAAATGATTTTCTTACTTGTATGATTGATTCCTCAGAACACTGGCTTCATCACGTTCACGGACTTCTTTGCGAATGGTTTTGTGCTGGTGGGAGTGATGTTTTTTGCAGCGAGTGTTAAGTTCTTAGCCCTTCAAACCCATTACCATTGGGTCATCTTGGAAAGTATGCATATTAGGACTGCTATTCAGGTGAGCAAGTTCATTCACAGGCTTCCTTCTTCATTCTCCTTCTCCTCCTCCTTCACTTTCTTCTTCTCCTGCCCCTCCTCCTGGTTTGCCACCTCCTCTTCCTCTTCTCTCTCCCCCTCCCCTTCCTCTTCTTTCTCCTCATCCTCTCCCTTTTTTCCCTTCCTCTTCTCTCTCCCTCTGCCCTCTTCTTTCTCCTCATCTTCTCTTTTCTTTTAATCCCTTCCTCTTCTTCTCCTCCTTATCCTCTCCTCCTTTTTTCCTTCCTATTCTTCCTTTTCTCCTTCTTCTTCTTCCTTTTCTTCTTCTTCTTCTTTTAATTCTTCTCCCAATTACTATTAGGATTTCCATTATTTCTTATGTTTACATTTGTTCTTATTTAATGTGGTTCTAGTATAAAAGTACTTGGGCCAGGAGGAAATAAATTTGTAAAGTATGGAAAAATATGGACCGTTTTTATTTTTCGCTGTGTATTTATGTACTGATCATTTAGAATGTGATATTAAAGATTGGATAATCAATGAGTTTATTCCCCTCCCATCTCTTTGATACAGACCATGGTTTACGAGAAGTCACTCCGTCTATCTACCTATGCCACTACTGGTGGAATGATGACGATGGGACAAATTACAAACCACATGTCGACGGATGCCATGTCACTTCTCTTCTGCTTTCAAATGATGCACTACTGCTGGTCTATTCCCCTTCAGGTATATGCCCATTCCATTCATTGAGATCAACCTTTAGCACATACAAGATCCACTTTTTAAAACCAAGGCCCTGTCTTACAAAGAGTTGATATTAATCGGAACTACGTACATAAGAGACAGGAGATTGCAAACTTGCGATTGATCAGAGGACTTGCGATTGATTTGGATCAATCGCAACTCTTTGTAAAACAGGGCCTAGATAAGACAACTTCTTACTGGTGTTGTGTGAATATTGTATAAATAACTGATATGTTTATTAGTGGAGGCCTCTAGGACATGTTAGAGACAAAGATCTATGTTGTAGGAAGATAGATGTTACGCTCTGTGGCATACAGATGTATGTGTGTTTAGTAGTTACCGGTTCTTTGTTCCTTTTGATATGTAATCGTTGGTTAAAGCCTCTGACCAAGGTACATGAGGAAGAAATTATTGTTGATAAATTAATTGGACCTGTGTGGTATTGTCCTTGTTCTAAATAATTCAGCCAACAACATATATATAACAACTACTATTAAATGTATTTCTACAGCAATGTAGGTTTAAGGATCAAGAAATGTATTGCATGTACCCCCAATACACACATTGCCTCCATTCACCCTCAGGGCACTCTGTTTTTCATTGCTTACTCTATTAGGTCTGTAAAGTGCTTAAATTGTCAACATGTAGCATAGAATTCATCTTATAACTGTCTAGCTGTTTGAAATAATTAGGATATTCACTATGACCTAAGTTGAGGTATCAAATCACAGTTCTTGCTGTAATGCGTAGAAAGATACATAGATTTTCATACACGAATAATTTTTCTCTTTGATAGATCACTGTGACGTTAGTGTTGCTGTACCAGCAGCTTGGATTGTCTGCATTGCTTGGTTCAGCAGTCTTTGTATTCCTGCTACCATTCCAGATGAAGATTGCTAGTCTGATGTCTAGACTTCAGAAGACGACCCTTGTAAGTCTAACCAGCTATGATGACTCGAAGCAGATTCAATATGGTGGATTCACAATCCACAGCGCCATCTAGCAACATCAGTGTTACTCGATTTAACGTGATTCATCTCGGTAAAAGTCGAACAAAAATGTTAGCTGTGGCATTGTTATATACCCTAGGAGATGAGGGGATTTAACCTGTCGGTCTGAATTTTTGTTGGGAAAGGATCGACAAAGCTTATCCAGGGTAAAAAATTGCGCTGAATTAAGATATATGTTATTGACCCTACTCATGACCTTTTTGTCATTTCTGACACTTTTTGGCTCAAACTGACAATTTTTGTACTAATTTCCGTCCAAATTCAGGCCAAATTTTCAGTCGGAACCAATTGATGATGGGTAGGTTTTGACTACGAATTTCAATATAAAAGTTTGCGCTGATATCAGAACAATCAATCCCATTGTATGACTTTACACAGTTTAGACCATTGCTTCCCTGCACTGGTTGAAAAATGTCGACCCGCAAGCTGAAAAATTGGCCCGTCACAGCTTGCCGGTGGGGGCGCTGTTAATTGTGAATCCACCCTGTTCATAATTATCACAGTGTGCTAGGCAGAAGGGCACCGATGGGTGCTGGTTACATCTTGGCACTTGTTTGACTGCATCTACCTGATACATTTCTCTGTGTGTGCATCATCTATATAGCGAGATATACCAAGTTCAAGATTTCCCTGTCAAGGGTAGTAAATAGCCTGTGCATACTTTTATCAAATTGATATAGATTTTATTTTCTCCTCCAAAATGAATTTATGAAGACCAAATAAAATTTGGTCCTCCAAAACTACCCTGTGGATTCCACAAAGCCAAACTTCTGTCAATATCATGGTCATGGAGTCTGACTGTCATATTCCTGCTGTTCCTCTTTTTCTCTCAGCCCATGCTTTACCTCAGTCTTATCTTATTTTCTGGCATCTCCTAGGAACTATTCTGATACATGTCTCAGAATGTCCAATCAGATCCTTTAGGTTCATCAAACTCTTGAAGTTATACAGCCTGGAGGATCTCTTCTGTAATGCTGTTGAATTGGTGCAAACCAATAAATTGCTACCAATGTGCCTAACCATCCCATTACCCATAGCATTCTCTGGTTTTAACATGTTTATCAACCCCCATCTCCCAATTTTTTGACATCTCCATAGAACTATTCTGATACATGACTAAAGCTGTCCAGTGAGATGCTTCAGGGTATCAAGTTCTTAAAGCTGTATTGCTGAGAGGAACTCTACTGTAGTGCTATTAAGATGGTGTGAACCAATAAATTGTTGCCTAGCAATCTTTCTGTCCCATACCTTAAACAGTTGTTCTCTGTTACATATATTTCAACTTCCATCTACCATTTTTATTTTAAACACATCTCCTCAGAACTATTCTGATACACGTCTGAAGCTGTCCAATGAGATGCTGCAGGGTATCAAACTCTTGAAGTTGTATGGCTGGGAGGAGCTCTACTGTAGTGCTATCGAGGCAGTGAGGACCAATGAACTCTGGGCTATGTTTAAGATCAACGGCAATCTTGTGGCCACAAGTGAGACTTTTTGCTCTTTATGATTTCTTAATAACCTGTTTAAATTTTTTTTATTGAAATGTTTAATTCTTCCAAAATGCAAGATATTCCTTTCTCATGCACATGAAATGAATTGTTTTGATCAAGTTAAATGTATTCACAGAAGGCAAGCAATATTATGTATAATATAACCACATCTGTATTGCCCACGGATGCTCCTCTTCTAATGTTATGTTTTGAGTGTTGTTGATATGATGGGTTCTTAATGCAAAAGAATGTGCAAAGTTTTAGATTTAATAGTTCTTTGATTCTTGGGATATTCATATTTAGGACATATAACAGACACTGATCTGTTTCAAGCATCTACAGATATCATTAAATATTGTCACACTGGTGCTCGGCCTTGGAAATAGAAATACTGCCCCTAGGTTCTGGCATTGATGTCAACTAAAAGTAACTTTATTTTAGAAGGTGCATTTAATCTCTGTGTTATTTCCCACTCAGTCTTTATCACATCAACTGGACCCATCCTTGTTACCCTCGTGGTGAGTACCATCCCAGATTCTATTTTATTCTATTCTATTCTATTCTATTCTTATTATTATACTCTTTTTACCAAGTTCATGGTCTTTTCTTTTTTTAATATACAGGCATCCTTTTAGTTAGTCTTAGCAGACTTAATAAAAAGAATAAACTGAAAGGCACATTTTCCCTGATTACGATAGGACTTATATCTAGGACACATGTCTATCTATAGGGCCTATGTCTGATGTTAGGTTTTTGCTACTTCTTGTGAATCAACATTTTATGAAATAGTAATCTACACATGGAGGGAATTAAAATATTCAGGGTCACTGCATTTTCCTAAATTCATGAAAGCCCAAGTCTAGAAATAGTACAGAGGTTCATGTTGTGGACTCAAAGAACACAGATTAATAATCACTATCCAATTAAAAGCATGATTGTTATGGCAGCTAGACTTCAACTATTGACTTTTGTGTATTAAAGGAAGACTAGTTTTAAAAATGAGAATGGACATCATTTTAGTTTTGATATGAGGTAATGAGTCAGTGTTTTAATGCTTATAAATGTCAATGGAACCGTAATATGATTCGTGATAACATAATCTGATTATTCTCCTTGCAGTCATTTGGAACCTACACTCTCTTCACCGGAAAACCACTCCTTCCTGATGTGGCCTTTGCCTCTCTCTCTTTCTTCAACCAACTGACCATACCGCTGTTCTTGTTGCCCATGACGCTGGCCATCATGGTCAATGCCGTGGTCAGTTCCAACCGTCTACTCAACTTCTTCCTAGCGCCCGAGGTGGAGACTGCTGCCACTGCTGATCTGCTGAGGGAGGATACTACTGATGGGGGTGAAGAGAATGGCCAGGTAATCTTTTTTTCAGTGACCGTGTAGATTCATGTAAAACCAGGAAATTTTATGTGCGAGAAATATTTGCTAATTTCGGGAGTGGTTCAGATTTGCGGAAGTTTCATGGCGTGAAATAATTGAGCAGTGATTGAGAAAACATTAACGTTTTTTCAATTCATGAAAGTTTCTTGCTGTGCAACTGGAAGACCTTCACAATTCAAGAAAGTTTCATGTTGCAAAGTTTGTGTTTTTACAGTACCAGGCAATAACAACGTGAATGTGACTGCATCTCTCACATACCTTGCCCTGTATGTATTTCATTGATCAATGATCCTGTGACTGTTAGCATTTGACTTCGCGAAACTCTCTTTTCACGCTCATACATGCTTGAGCCCAGTTCGTTTGATGCTGGATCACTTTTTGATAAGTTGTAACAGTAATAGGATATTTCTGGAAATGTTAACACTTTTATGACCCTATGATCTTTCACCTTTGCCTCTTACATATACACCCAAACTCTAATCAATTCATCTTTCCATGCTCATACATACTTTCAAGTTTGGTTTGAATTGCTAATTAATGTGGTAAAAACATATTTTGTGGTATATTTGAACACTTTATGACCCTGCGACCTTTGCTTTGACCTCGTACATCCTTGTAGGCTCATTCATACACCATCCAAGTTTGGTTTGAATTGCTTATCAAGTTACTGCGGCAACAAGATATTTTTTAATGCAATTTAAAACATTTTATGACCCTGTGACCTTTGATCTTTGACGTGTTAACGTGGTAGTGTGATGTTTTCTTGCCTCCTTTTCATAGGTTCCTGCTGTTGGTTTCAGGCAGCCTTCAACCAGCGAGAAAGCATCTCTGTTGCAGAATGAGGATACCTCTCACAAATACGGCTACGGCTCGGTGGATCGCCTGTCAAGGTCAGAGGTCGCACCCAGTCCAATCCCTGATGACATAGCTGTCAAGGTGAGAGGATACTATAGAGAGCACAAAAATATCTTGTGTCAAGGAGCTGATCCAGTGTAAATAGAGTCACTTCCATTTCCAACCAGTCATATTCCAGTCCTGTCAAGCTCGGTCTTCAAGCAGTTATGAACAATTTAGTTCATTTATTGCAATCCAGTTCATTTATTAAAATACAGAAGGAAATAGACCTTCATTCGAATACACACCTGCAATAGTTTCTCCAGGCTTTATTTAATCAAAGACATAGGGTTAGGTTAAGGGGTGCAGTCGAGTTTTGTCCTTGTTCAACTGGTTATCTTGTTGTTAGAGTAATTGAAACATATAGTAATAAAAACCCATTGGCTATGTTTAAATGAAAATTACACTTGCTGCCATTTAAAGATTTTCCTGCCTATGCAAGAAATGTATAAAATTACACATAAATATTATGTACTTGCAGACTAATTATCTGCTTGTTGTCGTGGTAATTATGCGCAATTATGATGATAACTGGATTTTTTTTTTAAATTGACAGCTTGTGAATGCCAGTTTTACATGGGATTCAGACAGTAACCTTCCTATCATATCCAGAGCTAATGTGGAGATTCCAAGAGGTGAGTGTTTGTTTAGTATCATACTAATTCATCTGTTCAGGGCCAGAAGAACATTAACTCTGTGTCTGTGAAGTATATTAATTAGCACCCTCAATTAATAACAATAACAATTAACACCGGCTCCACGGATGAAATGGTTCATTTTAGCAAATATACAGATTAATATGGTTCAGTTTCAGTGATTAAAGGTATAGACTAGTTTTGGAAACGCCCCCTCTCAAAAATGAAATGGAAGCTCTTCTTACCAATCATGTGAAAGAATATGTTTTTACTAATACGCGATGATACAAATTTTGCCGGGAAACCGCCTATTAATTGATATATTTGGTAAATTATCATATCTATCCGGACTGGATAGATATAGGGTAGTTCCATATACATGTACATCTTTCTGTGTACAGTGCTTGTAACTTTACCAAGACTGGGCCAAATTTCTTATCATTTTGATGATTCCAGAACCTTGCAGTACACACCAATACTTATAATATGAACCATATCTGCATTGCCCAGGTATCAAGTACAGAAAAGAGACAATGTTGCAGATCCAGGAACACATGAGGAGATTCAAATATCTTAAAGCAAGGTCTATTTCCCATTCATATAGATAGATAGATAGATGGATGTAGCAGGAAAACAGTTTTTTGAATGCAGTTATACTGCAAAATTTTCAAAGCTAAAATGATGTAATAAATGATGTATTACAATAAATGATGTAAAATAAGTCTCCCAACTTGTTTTAGTTACAGATACATATAGATGAACGAATTGGGGAGATATTGTATAAGAAGGCCTCTGTTGTACTTTATTTGATGCTGGCACATTTGTATGTTCTGTTTTGTGTGTATTATTATGCACTTTATGTGTACTGATATGGATTTTTTTTCTTCAGGTAAACTAACAATGATAGTTGGTCAGGTAGGAAGTGGAAAATCATCTATTATCTCAGCTATTCTTGGAGAGATGACAACGATGAGTGGAAGTGTTTTGTTCAACAGGTTTGTTATTTTATCCAATCAACTTGTACAGATGTTACTACTACCATTTTTTATTGAATAACAACACTGCTTTTAATATTACTTCTAGTTCATGATAAATTTTTCAGTTTTTCTATGTGCTGTACAAACAAAACGCGAGACTGCCGAGACATGATACATATTTCAAAGTACTAAATCTAAAATTATTCAAATTAAGGGTACAATTTAAGATACTATGACTTGAACAATTCATATTATAACAAAGTAAATACACTTTAAGATAACCGTGTGGGAGAAAAGGTGGGTTTAAGTAGAGATTAAACATGAGAGAATGAAGTATTTGGTTTCACCTTTGCATGGGGTGGGAAAGGCAAACTTAATCACTGTAACCCTCGGGTCTCTCCACCCAGTATAATAAATTTGGGATGTGCAGGTGAACCATTACACCAGGGTATCCTGGTGTAATTTACTAAGAGTGCAGTGGGTTCTAAATTTACAAAGGAGGTGACTCTCCTCCAAACCGAGTCTCCATTTTATTTCCTGTCTGAGGGATGGAGTGTTTTATGCTGTAACCTAGCCTGCGTCTGTGAACAGGGGAGAGGCACATGAATACACAATGAAGGCTTCAGTCATCCGCCTGGGTTAGATTTGAACCCATGGTCTTTGGCCCGACAGACAGATCTATGCTTTAGGGAAGGCAAATTTATTCTGCTTGGCGTTCTTCTGCGGTTGGAACGCCTACTTATCTTTTAATCCGCGTTCCCGGACGCGTATTGTACGCTGGCAGTCCCCTGGGGTTCCTTGCACGCGCCTATTATGTGCATGGTTTTATAGAAGCCCACCCGTTCGCTAGACCCGCTGTCAATGAACCTCAACGCTAATCTGGCGTTCCCTGACAATAGCTAACCCGTCTAGAACGCGTTAATCTGGCGTTCCTTGACAATAGCAGTTCCCGTTATAAGATAATAGATTTTCATGGATAGAATTTTCAGTCTTGAAAGCAGAGCTGCCAATCCTCCCGATAACAAACCTAAACCAGGAAGCTGTTGCATTATAGTGCACGCAACATGTGGAGCTAGCTCGAGAGACCCAAATGGCGGTCACGTGATCTGAGCCCGACCTATGATGGTTTTAGTGTAGTAAAAAGCTTGCGATAGCGTCTCTCCGTGGAAAACAGCTGTTTTTTCTAGCTGCGGCGTGCGATGCACATGAAGTCCATCAGCAGGTCCGGTGTTTGTTTTTCATTTGGATTTTTGAAGATACCATCACACTCGAAGGGCTTGCGATAAGCAAAAAAACTCGTAACAAAATCGCTGATTTCTAGATTTATAGCGCTTTTTTGGCGAAGCTGTTTCTTAAAACTGGGCTAACCCCCCACGTGCTTTGGAAATATGGCTCCGATTCCGCATTTTTTACAGCAAAATTTGGCTTTTGGGATGGATTTTTGGAAGTGACATCGTGACTGTCTTGTACTACTAGTAAGTGACACGGTGTGTAGTGCACTGATATGTCATTTGAGTGTGTTATGGATAACGATTCATACATGTACTTTGAGTGGTGTACATCCCCTGTATTGTGTGCAATGTAGGTGCGTGCGCGCTGCAGGAATTGCCAACACAGCACAACTGTGCATACGCCGTTCTCACAGCCAGCCGCTAGACACGTTCGCACAGCCATACGGAACATACAAAAAACGTATTAATACGTTAAAAACATACTACTTGGCTGAGTCTTGGTATTTAATACTATTATGTAAATTTACAGCAGAAAAATTGGTGTTTTTACAAAATTAATATAGGAATCAAAATAAGAATTTACATTGCATATGCATGTACCTTACAAGTGAAGATGTGGATGTAATTTTGCGTTCCTGTTATTTTTACTTAATATCCCTTTTGTCGATTTATTTTTTATTATATGCATATTTGTATTTATTTTGTCCCCTTTTCTATTTAATAGTATTACCTTCCATCTTTCCGTCTCTCGATATTTGACCTATTAATCATCATCATAAATATATATATATATATATATATATATATTATTTTTATTTGGGGGGGGGGGTAGACCTAAGATTTCTGTCTCTTTCGTTCGTTAGCCTCTGATTTGGGTAGGGTCGGCTCCTCTCTTTAGAGACAGAAGCCGACCATAGCGACTGCATTGCAAACTACTGCTCGCGTCCGAGCATCAAACTTATGCCCAAAATACTACATTTTACCCGATGCATATCCGATGCATATTTATTATTGTAAATTAGGCCTAGGCTAAACTGCATCGGTTCCACTTACCAGATTGACTGTATGATGCGTTTAAGGGTCTTTTTTCCGGATTTTCATCACTGAAATTGAGTTCCGTGTTGAAATTCTTGCAGCCGTATTTTAAACTGTTACTGCATGCGCATGAAGGAAGATGACGTCATCCATTGACAGTAACAGTTTAAAATACGGCTGCAAGAATTTCAACACGGAGCTCAATTTCAGTGATGATAATCCGGAAAAAAGACCCTTAAACGCATCATACAGTCAATCTGGTAAGTGGAACCGATGCAGTTTAGCCTAGGCCTAATTTACAATAATAAATGCATCGGATATACATCGGGTAAAATGTAGTATTTTGGGCATAAGTTTGATGCTGCGAGCAGTAGTTTGTAATGCGCTATGGTCGGCTTCTGTCTCTAAAGAGAGGAGCCGACCCTACCCAAATCAGAGGCTAACGAACGAAAGAGACAGAAATTTTCGGTCTAGGGGGCAGAGGTAAAATATAGTAGCCCTCATTTGCACACCCTCCCCATTTTTGTCGAACTTAATATATGGGTAGAAGGCATTAGGCATTAACTCCTGTTTAAATTTGAGAACAAACGGACCAGTCTTTCGTATATGAGAAGTAAAAAGATTTCTTATTTCTTATTTCCAATCTAAATGGTCCGTCCAAAAGTTTCGATTATAGAAAGAAGGAGGGAGAGAGAGAGACATATAGTGACCTTTCGTTTTGTTTGTTTTGAAATAAATCAAAGTTTATTTGTAAACACTAGCATTGGCGGATCCAGGGGGGGGGTTAAATGATGGACAGTTGTTCCCACGGTATCGGAAGATTTCAAAAGAAAATAACTAGCGCGTAAATTACAAGCGGCCGAGTGTCGGTATCATTTACAAGAGTGTCAATTACAACGTTTGCACGATGTGCGCTGGGGAAGAGATTCATAAATGATTGTGGATTAGTAAAAAAAAACGTTAAATTAACATGAAAACAGATTTAAACAAAAATGCCCCCGTGGCAAAAAGAAAAGATTTTTTTTTTTTTTTTTTGGGGCGCAAGAGGATGGATGTTGAGTTTCAAAAAATTAGTGCTCATCATCCCCCTCCCCCTCCCCTCCCCCTCCCCCTCCCCTCCCCCCTCCCCGCTCCCACTGAGCGAAATATCGGCCGGCGTGATTTTCAAATTTCAGGGGCAAAACAGAAGAAAAAATCAGTGCTCACCACCCCGCTTATTCGCCGGCCGGCTGATTTGGCGCTAAATAATTTCTCACGAATTGCCCCCTCCCTTTGTTACCGGCTGGATCCGCCCCTGGTATTAGGCATGAACATAGTTACTCCTGCTTAAATTTGAGAACAAACGGACCTGTCTTTTGTATATGAGAAGTAAAAGTATTTCTTATTTCTTATTTCCAATCTAAATGGTCCGCTTGCTCTAATAATTGAACAATCTTGTTCTCATTCCACATGATGGCATTGCTTTTTATCATTGTCCAGTCACAACAATGACATACAAATAATGACAGATTTATTATGACATTCCCGCCACAAGTATGTCCTGAGTCGGCGCTCTCAGAACAAAGGCGTAACAATCGTAAATAAATCGGTGTTTTGGAACTTTGGTGTTGATTGATATGACGCCTCATTTGAATTATGAATCAATAAGCACATATATTACCTTTAATATACTAAGGAGTTGTGAGTTTTAAACTCACAACTCCCTGCCTACATTATATACAGAAGAAAGTGTTGATTATAGAAAGAAAGAGATATAGTGGTAGAGAGAGAGAGATTAAAAAGGAGACAGTGGATTAGAAAGAGAGAGATCGAGATACATTAGTACCCCCACCTTTTGGTAAATCCAGGATACGCCCCTGCTATATTGTAACTATTTTTTATACAACTCATATTATATTGACGTGTTTCGGTTTGTTTGTTTTGAAATAAATCAAATTTTATTTGGAAACAATAGCGTTGGCGGATCCAGGGGGTGTTAATATGATGTACAGTTGTTCCCACGATGTCGGCGGAAGACTTCAAAAAGAAATAACTAGAGCGTCAATTACAACGCTTGCACGATGTGCGCGCTGAGCGGGGGAACACAGATTCATAAATGATTGTGGATTTGTCAAGAGTGGACCTTAATTATGCTGCGTTATTGTAGAGCGCTTTATAGAGACTTCTGATAAAGTAAGTGCTGGGCGCTATATAAGCAAATATAATTATTAATAAAATTTACGTATGTTTAGCGCCAAAAAAAAAATGATGACCGCGCTCATGTCATGAATTTTCACTAGCAAAGAAAACCAATCACACAACCTTTCTCATGAAAATTCCTCTCAGTGTAGAAAATGAATGGGTGAAAAGATTGTCGGATTTAAGAAAGAAGTAGTACAGTAAATGGAAAAAAACACATAATAAATTCTCCCACAATAATTTAGAGCTCGCCTTTTTACTGGCTCGCGGCATGGCGTAGCTCATTCCATTCAAAATCAGTTTTCATAAGACCAAACGTCCAAAATAAATGACTTGTAAAAGTAGATAACATTCAAAAATACATGCAGTCTCGTATAGCAAATATATTTCAAAGAACAAATCATGCGTGTCTACGTCCCTGTCCCTCTCTCTCTCGCCCACAAACATCGGACCTCTGCATTGATTGCGATTCACACATTTTCTCTCTCTCTTAAAAAAGGGAAAGCCTGCCGATCGCTGGAAGGAATTTTACTTGCAAAGTGATTAAACGCTTTCTTGCTCCTTTTATCAGAACGAGTGATAAATAGAAACCCTGCGCCTCCCAAGGATTATGTAATACATACAAGATAATCCCCAGATAATCGCCCCGTTCTTGCCCATTCACCGGGAACGCGTACTGGACGCTCGCGTTCTCTGAACAAAGGATGGTACGCGATGAATGGAGAGGGTTTAAATACCCCGTTCTCAAGCGTTTTGGACGCTCCCGTTCTCTAACAAAGGAGGGTACGCGGCCGTTCCGGATGCGGACGAACGCTAAGTGGAATAAATTTCCCTTCCCTTACCGACTGAAGCAAGTTGCCTCCTCAATGATCTATGAATGTGAATATTTTAAATCCAATTCCTCCATATTTTAGCAAGAGTAGCATTGCATATGCTGCCCAGAAAGCCTGGCTGCTCAATGCATCCCTCAAGGACAACATCATATTCAACAATGTGCTTGATGACAGACGATATCGTAAGGTGCTTAAGTCCTGCGCCCTGGAACCAGACATTGAGATCCTTCCTGGAGGTGATCAGACAGAGATTGGTGAGAAGGGTATCAACCTCAGTGGAGGTCAGAAGCAGAGGGTTAGCGTTGGAAGAGCAATGTACTCCAACAGAGATATCATCATCCTGGTAAAAAAGGGGGCACAGAGCCCCCCATCCCTTTAAAAATACAGTACTTGTGTTTAAACCTTTTGTTTAATAAAATTATAATTTAATATTTCATTTGTTTGACTATTTTCACCAAGAAGGGTTCTTTTCAACCTAGGGATAAATCTTTGAGTATTATAGTCGGCCCCGTCTTACAAAGAGTTGCAATTGATTCAAATCAGTCGCAAGTTTGCAGTCTCCCATCTCTTATGTACATAGTTGCGATTGATATCAATCGCAAATATAAGTTGCGATTGAAATCAACTCTTTGTAAGACGGGGCCCTGATATGTACATTTAAGTATGGTCATGTTTAAACTATTCGAGAATTAGCATTGTATGAATTGGTCCATATGGATAATATGAATGTTAATAAATGATGAAGAAGCTCCTCAATCACATATTTGAATGCTATTGACATCTAGATGAATAATTGTTTGTAGTAAATACATGTATATCTAAAAGTTAGGTATACTTATTTCACCAGTGTCATTGGCTAATTAGCAATAAATACCATGACAAGAATGTACTCTCTTACATTTTTTATTGTTGTTCTTGGAGCTGTTGATACTAGATTTAGACTCAGGCTCCACTATAATACTGTCAGTGGTAAAGCATGGTGTTGTGTTTTATCTTTTACCCAGGACGATCCACTGTCTGCCCTTGATGTCCATGTTGGAAAGACACTGTTTGAAGAAGGAATCATGAACCTGTTGATCAAGAACAACCAGACTGTTATCCTGGTAACCCATCAGCTACAGTACCTCCAAGAGGCTGACAAGGTAGACCGACCAAGTTCTTTCTTGGTTTCTATTTATCTCATTGATGTCATAAAAATGTGCAGTGTATTATGTGATGTGTCTTGTATTTCTCAATTTTTTTGAAAGTCTTTGATGTGATTTTAATAGAATACAGAATCGGCTGCTTGAGATTATCGTTTATGTTAATCCTTTGACTAAGAAGATGTTCCATATGCTGATAGTATGACCTATAATACAAATTCTAGCCATCTTGAGATGACTGTTTCTGTCACATGATTTCAATATTGCCATTTCTTTAATACTACTATTGTGAAATTGTGAAATGTTTTCGGACATGAATGATTAAGCTGATTTGGGAGGAGCTTTCTTGTGCCAAACTCCTTCTTTCACACTGAGCAGAGGAAGTGGCCTCTTGTTATGATTTCACTCCCAATATTTGGTTCCATTTTAACAGATCCTAGTGATGCAGGATGGTCGCATTAAGCACCAGGGTACTATGGATGAGATAGCTCAAGCCGATCCTACGCTCTACAGCAGCTGGAAAGAGGCTGCCAACCAAGTCTCCGAGGCGGAGGTAGATCCGTCCGGCAATGAATCGGAATCAGAGACTGAACGCATCAAGCTCAAGAGACAGATCTCCAGGCAGATGACGGTAGATGAAGAGGAAAAGAAGAAAGCTGGTGAGTCATTCTACCTATTGATATATTAGAACAAATTATAGGGTGGGTCAAATGCTGTATAAACCAATATTTTTGTGCTCAGATATTTTCCCTGTTGATAGGGACAAAGAAAGTTTCATGATTAATTTTGTTTTTGAGATTAGTTAACAGCTGACTTAACATGTTGGTACATGCATTGCCAGCCCAATTTTCACATACCGTAATATATGCGAACCAACATTAATTTTTAAAGTTTGCAAAGATAACGGCTTGTCAAGAATTTGGAAATCACAGGATCAAAGTAAGCTTTAGCATCCCTAATATTCTAAGGGGTATGGTTTCAAGTACCTCCTAAATTCGTAGCTCTAGAAATTCAAAAGCCATCGTAAAAATTGTGTTGATTTACGTGGTGTATCTTCATTCTAAGAACACATTTGACTTTTTTAGTGTAAACAAGTACATTGCAGTTGTCTAAATTCTGACTTGTTTTCCCGTCTTTTTAATCCTGAACTAATATATCGTGAGATTGATGTTTGAGATTGATGTTTATGAAGAGGACAGTAATTGGTACATCTTTGAGATTTTTGTGAACACTTTTTACTTGCAAAAATAAAAATTTGTAATGTAGATGAATAGGGCAGGAAAATAAAACTCACAGAGGGCCTGAAGGGATTAAAGAAAGACTGATTTGGTTTCATTCATTATTCTAACCAAAATTGTTGTCCTTCATTCTTCCTTCGTTTTCTATCTAAACCTTGCAAACAGTGGACAATATAAGTAAGTACGCTGTCGTTGTGATTGCATCGTGATCTGAATGGAGAACTTCAAGCCTGCATGCTTTGTCTAAGTGTGGTGTTATATGGTTGCAATCCTTTGTCATCCCCCAAGTTGCTTGCTTTATTGTATGAAATGAGGGTATTTGTGAATCCATGCCCTTTTCTAGTTATCTCCTAATTAGAAGTTGCCTTCGGTGTCTGTTGTGTGCAGCTAATACAGGAGAAGTGGGTATGCCCAGGCAAGAATGAAAGCATTGTATGATTCACTTTATACTGTGCACAAAAAAAAAAATGGAGTTATGTTGCATGCCCGTGCATATACAGCATTTGATTGAGTGTCACGTGATAGCTTTTTCAGCCTGTAAGATACTCTCCAACAAATACCCTGTTTTCTATAATTATATACTGCCCATTCATTGGACATTAAGCTACACTTGCACGCTATGCTGATGGAGGTTAAAGACCTGGCATAAGATGACCCTCCTATGTGAATTCTGCTCAATAATGGTAGATTCAGTATTGAAAGTGGAGGAAGATGTAAGATAAGTCTCCTTTGTATATTCTGGTCAATATTGAAGATCTATCTGTATCCACTCCATTATCCTTAAACTTGTAGGTAGTGAGGAGGGTAAGCTGATCGAGAAGGAAGAGATGGAGAGAGGCTCTGTGTCCTACAGGGTCTACATGTACTACCTGAGAGCCATCACCTTACCTGTTGTCTTTATCGTCGCATTCTTTATCTTGAGTCAGTCGGGCATCCGAATCGGAACCAACTTCTGGCTCTCGGCTTGGTCCGAATCCAACTTGGACCCAAATGTGAGTATTGTTGCATAGAAATAAAAGATCGCCACTAATCACATTGAACAGGAATACTTGGCGTCTCTTCAAAGAAGATGGCTTGAGTTTTTTTCATCTGTAGAGGACTGAGCACAAGAATTTTAAGGTTCCATTAATTAGAAATGCATGTGGAAGAAAAATATAAACTATATCAAAAGGTTGAACATGCATTCCCAGTGCATTTAAAGATTTTTATAAACTCAACCACTATTAGGGTCACTCATCTATGCATGGCCAATATTTTAATAGCTCCTTGGTTACTCAACAGCGTTTTTTTTTCCTAGAAAAATTTTCACGAATTCTGTATTATCTCAGTTTAGTTCATGGATTGAATCTTACAGTGAACATATGAAACTTATCAATGATCAATGATAAACCTTTTTCTATTTTTTTCTATTTGTAAGTTAACTTTTTGTTAATACTACTCGTCAAATATAAATTTTAGTTCTCCTTTTTTTTCAGGGTGATCTGAGAAATATCCATCTCAGTTGCAATAGTAATATGAACAATTGTTTTTTGTTACCTCTTCCCTTCCTCTGTATAGTGCTTTAATATACCTAAACCATTGAGTACAGGAATCAGGTGGTTATTATTATTATTATGTCGCCTGTACCTAGGAGGGGAAAAGCCAACCTAATCACTGTAACCCTCAGGTCTCTCCTCTCGATGTAACTAATTGGGATGTGCAGGTGGACCACTACCCCAGGGTATCCCCCTACACTGGGTTCTTAATGTGCGTAGGTGGTGACTCTCCTCTACACAGGGCCTCTATTTAACATCCTATCCGAGGGAGGGTTCCTGTATTAACCCTTGTGGAATATGGGAATTCAGCAGTTAATGGCTTCACTTTGCTCTCTTCTCAATCCAGGCTACCAATGATGATATTGCATACTGGATAGGTGGTTACGCAGGGCTCTCGTTTGGGACCATCGCTGCCCAGCTGATAGCCTCTGCTCTCCTGGTGTTCTCATCCCTCATAGCTGCTAGGAGTCTACATCTGGCTATGCTACACACCATCATTAGGGTACCCATGAGGTAAGGGTTGACTTGATTAGCTTTCGTGATGGTGAGGACAGATATAGAGGTAATAAAATGCATGCCTTCCCTGTTGATACGGTTTGAACTTAAACCATAATTATGGTATTTTTGTTGTTTAATGCATGTCCTAGAGTGAAAGTTCTTTATAAACCATAATGGTGGTATTTTTGTTGTTTTAATAATGCATGTCCTAAAGTGAAATTTCTTTATAAACCATAATTGTGGTATTTTTGTTGTTTTAATAATGCATGTCCAAAGTGAAAGTTCTTTATAAGATTTCTGAAATAGCATCTTTGTTCCACATGGCAATATCAAGGCTAAAATGCATCATTAGCTATAATCTACAATAAAATCACCAGGCATCCAGACTTACAGACAAGTAATTTCCTCTGTTGATTGCATTATGCTCTACCGGTAATTATTTTGAATTACTGTACTTATCCTTATCTTAGAATTTGAAGACTTATGTATATCTAGTCTTGTGATCATGTGATATGATTATGCGATGACCCAACATTTGCTCCGGGCTTTATTTCGTCAAAGATACAGGGTTAGGTTTCCAATTAAAGTTTTTAAAGTTAGGTTTAGGGTTAGGCTTGGGGTTAGGGTTAGGTATGGTTTGGTCCAGGGTTAGGTGTGGTGTTTGGTCCAGGGTTGAAGTTTGGAATTCATTTAGTGTAAGATATTGATTGTGAGGAATTGTTGCTGGAGCATGAGTTGTAAGGATAAGGGTTAAGGTTAAGCGATAAAGTGCCAAGTACATGTATGATATTCCAATGATCTCTCTACAGATTCTTTGATACCACACCAATCGGACGTATCATCAACCGCTTCTCCAATGACACTCAGATCGTTGACATGGTGCGTAAAAACTATATTAAACCTGTATACAAAAGATGCTTAATAACAATTCATACTTGCTTGTATAGCAGCTTATACTACGTTTATAAGTGCTTTAACATGTGACCTTTACATGTGTTTTACTGTAACTGTATTTATTCAAAGATTCTTTCATTTTTCGCTTGGGAAATAATCTGGTCATTTTTCACTTGAACAAAATCTGATTAAAGAAAGAAAGATATAAGGAACTAATGAATTTGTGAAATTTAATCAATAAAGCACAAATTGGCAACTCTATGACGTATCTTGCGAGGTCCTCTCCTATTTGCTCTGTGCAAATATTTAAAAAAATCTTAATTTGTCTTTTCTCTAAAGAAAATATTCAATCATACATACTCGAAGATGCAGTCACTGAATATATGTATTTCTACACAACCCCTGTGTGAATTGTATTCATTTGTCAGCAACTAAGAAAATTGCAATATATTAAATTTTCTGTACATACCGGTAGCAAATGGAAGAGGACCTCGCAAGATGTGTCACAGCTTTGGCAATTTGTGTTTGATTGAATACAAACTTCAAACATTCATAACTTTCTTATTTTTTATTGGATGTTGCTCAAACTTACACTGCTCTGTTTTTCCTATTATTAAAGCCAATTAAATATCAGGGTGAACTTCCCCTTTAACATTCCAGATAGCAGATATAATTATCAAATTTAATGTATTTGCTTGCATCATTATACTTACAGAAATTGATCAACACTTTGAACGGTCTGCTCGGTAGTATGATGAATTGCTTGTCAGCCATTGTAGTCAATGCTATTGTGACACCAATCTTCTTAGCAGTGGTATTTCCTGTCGCCGTAGCATACTACTTCCTTCAAAGGTTCTTCATCACCACTTCTAGGTAAGGAACACGTACGGTACTTGTCCTTTCGGTCAAGTCACCTTTATTCAAAATCTATGTATGAAACCTGAAAATATAATGTCTACTGCATTTCTTCAAAAGATTTTTATGGACAATAAACAATTTTGAGTAAATTTTAAGCCGTTTTATCGAGTGCCGCCTATCTGCATTATATTAACGGTTTAATCTGTCATTTTATCCTTGGCATTTACCAAGAATGCCTTGTTGTTCAGCACTTGACTCTTCAGGGAACAACATTATCCAAAGACGTGACTGAATCAGCATTGCTTCCTTGAATTGGCAAAAATTATGGTTCTCCTTTACTTTTGACATTCTTGAAACGAAATATAATTGATAGAAAATGAACTTGTATGAAAAGATGTGGTTCCATGTTACAGCAAGAAATACCCAGTTTTATGGGGAACTAATGATTTTGCATTTCATTTAGCATTTTTGAAACAGAAAATGGATTCATTCTGCCTACATATATTGCATCATACAGTATTGCTTGAAATAAAGAAGACACCCTAACCCGTACAAGTCACACCAAATTCTATGGGATAAAACATTCAGTCATGCATAACACAGTGTGAAAGTGTCTAATTTATTTCAAGCAATACTGTACATCAAAAATAATTTGATAATGTCACCAAAAGATGGCACTGTACTAACAGAGTAATATAAAAAAAGTTATAAAAATGTAGAAATATAGTTATCAACATATATATATATATATATATATACTTGTATAACAGGGAACTTCAACGTCTGGACAGTGTATCAAAATCACCAGTGTTTGCTTATTTCTCCGAGACACTTGGCGGACTAGCAACCATCAGAGCATACAAGTAAGTCAATTCAGTTTTCTAAAAGATCTTCTGCATGTTTCAAGGACATAATGTTGCAATTCAACTTTTAAATGCAAATATGTGTATAATATAATAGGATAGCATAACGAAAACATACCCGATGAAACTGAACCCTGGTTCGAATAAATGCTTCCATTTTACCTTATACAGTTCGCAGAAGACGTTCTACCGCACAATAATGGAGCGCATAAACGTCAACAACACAGCTTATCTGTACCTCCAGACTTCCAACAGATGGTTAGCAGCAAGGCTGGTAAGAATTTTGAATAATTTCTCTGTTAAAATTAAGCTTATAAAGAGGGTGTTAGGAAGAACTATTTTCAATAAGTTACACACAACTTGCTCAAAGCAGCATGTTGATTTCTAGTCTTTTGCATGCATGTTTATTCCTGCTTTAATGTAGCCAGTTTGATGGATTGAAATTTGCTCTTTGTCTCATTTTTCTTCTTACAGTCTCTTTTACAGCATTGAAGCTCATGTTACATTAAATGACCACAGTGTAGAAGTATCAATCAATTATTAAAGAATATTGTTATGTGTCGAATATATGAATATTAATAATAAATCTGTGACTTTGGTGTCCTGACAGGATTTCATCGGTGCTCTTGTGGTTCTGCTAGCAGGATTAACAACGACCATCAGCGCAGTGAATGGAACTGTTGCTGCTAGTGAGGTCGGCTTGGCCATCAGTTATGCACTTCAGGTACGGAGAAGCAAACTATCCGTGTCTGCCATAAAGTGTCATAACGAATAAATTGAGATGTTGCATGTAGGACAGTTATTTGTAATTGCTGACTTGGTATTTTATTCTTGTTAGAATGGATGATAACATATATGATTTCATACAATTCAGTCATTCTATTGATAAACAGTGAATAAATGTGATAAAAGTGTCATACAGTACTTCAAATATTAGTCGATTGATAGATAACTTGATTGATTGATTTACCAACACTTTGATACATTGTATTCCCCTATCATATTTACAAGAATATGTAATAAAGACATGCCAAACAGTTGAAATTAAAAGATATGGCTGAAATGAAACATGAAATGAAAGCTGGTATGTGGGACCAGAATATGTGATAATGGTAATCATGAGTTATATGTCAACTCGAAACAACACATTTGGCTTATAATAACTGATCGATAGTCAGAAGAAAGGAAAGAGACTGTAAAAAAAATATATTTGTAATGTAATGTTGTTTGTGTACTAAATTATGACCTTCTCTATGTTTATCTTTTCCTTGAATACCAAAGGTGTCTGGGTATTTTAAACTTCCCTATGTTAATCTTTTCCTTGAATACCAAAGGTGTCTGGGTATTTTAAACTTCCCTATGTTAATCTTTTCCTCGAATACCAAAGGTGTCTGGGTATTTTAAACTTCTCTATGTTAATCTTTACCTTGGATACTAAAGGTGTCTGGGTATCTGAACTGGGTGGTACGTAGTGCAGCAGATACGGAGATGCAGATGAATGCTGTAGAACGTGTCAAGTACTACAGCTCTCTCAAAAGGGAACAATATGAAGGTATGTTATTAACACCCTCAATCCTTCTCTGTTTTTATAACCCTCTACTTTGTGCAGTATGACAGGCTGTCTCTGTATGCTTCTCAAAAGCCATGATCTCTATCACTTATTTTTTCTTCAGTCATTGTCTTTATTGATATATTTGTAATTTTCTAATCTTGTCCTCTCTCTTTTACTTTTCATCCGTTCCTATGCCTGTCTATCTATTTGAGGTACTCAGGAATGATGCTGATGTAAATGCAGTTTCAATTCATTCAAGAAAATACTTCAGTGTTTTTTTTTGGGGGCAAGGGATTGGGGCTCATGTAAAATGAATGAATCAGTATTTGTTGGAATACTTCAAGAAGACTTTAGCATAGAAAACAAAAAACAATGTACATACTGCACACTAACAAATTTCACTTAATATGACTAGATTGTTTATTTAATTTAAATCATGTTAAGTGAATAATGTTTAAAAAGGGAGACAGGAAGGCAAGCAAGGTACATGTATGCACAGTAATTTTTCTGGAAATAATGTGGGGTTCAATCAAGATCATAATATATAGAACAATTTTACAAGGAATTTAAAGCACCTACCAGGAATTTGCAAGCCCTCAAAAACTTATCTTAAAATTTAATCTGTAGCAGCAAGATGAGTTTATGAAAGTATGTGCAAAATTTTAGATCAAAAGACTCTGTGGTTTTCTCTTTATGAGTGAACATTGAAGCCCTAATTTTGTAACACAACAAATGGGGTGAATGAAATACTGCCAGTTGCAAAATTCAAATTTGAAAAGAAAAATGACTGCAATTTTGCTAATAATGAATATTTTGCTACCATACTTTAAGGAAAGTTTTCAATTATGATTTTTACAACATTTTGGCCCCTTTTACAAGTTTGAGATTTTCACCATGCAAATTCCTGCAATGCCTTTAAAGTAAAAGTATTCTTTATAAGTTGTTTCTAAATGAAACCATTTTGCCGTTTAGTTTCATCTTTAAATTCCTTGAACCATTCACTTTTCAGCCAGAATAAGAGATATGTGCCCATCATTTATTCACACTCCTAGGTTTGGAGCCGCCCCTGAATTGGCCCCAGAGAGGACAGATCTCTATTGACAGTGTGAGTGTGAGATATGCAGCAGATCTAGACCCAGTCTTACAGGAGGTCTCAGTCAACGTCAGGGCTGGAGAAAAAGTAAGTCCATGTTGAGAGAATTGATCCAGTGGGAACCATTTTGAAATGATAATGGGAAATATATTAACTATGCATTCAAAGGTTAAATGATGTTAAAGATGAATTGCAATTTACAATCAACCTATTTAAGAGGTTTCTTAAAGAAAAGCTGTCATCGCCAAATAGTCAATAATACAAGACAACTGTAAGGAGAGGCATTAGACCTACTTGGAATATTGTTTAAAGATAGATTGGAAAAGAGCATAATATATTTGTAATAAATACATCAAAAGATAAAACAAAGTCGGCAAAATTCCTAACAAATGTATCTTCTTAATAAATACAAGAATCTAGAAACTTTAATTATATTTTTATTTCACATTACCAAAAATGGTCCTTTGTTCTGAATTGTGTCCGCATACTTCATAGGGGATTAAATCATATGTTGTTTGTATTCATATGATGTGTGGAGTAACAATGTCATGTTCTTGCCCTTCAGGTTGGCATATGTGGTCGTACTGGAAGTGGGAAATCATCTCTCACCCTAGCTCTCTTCAGGATCATTGATATCTTTAGAGGTACGTACACCTCCTATGTTTCCTTTTATGTACAATTCAGCAGGTATGCACATACAGACTGTAGCTTCTATGGTAGTTTTATGTACATTTGTAGATACTCTGAAAGCATCTGTATGTAATGATGTGTTTAAGTATGGGTGCGTTTATCAACTCTTTCCTAGCCTATAATCTGCGTTTTCAAATGTGATTCAGGCAAATTTGTATGTTGATAAACGCAAGCATGTTTTCATATGTCTGTTTGTATTTGTATGTTGAAACGCCAAAAAAGTGCGTTTTTGATACCCACTATGAGTCAGAATCACATTTCTGAGAGATCATAAATGCAAAGCTGTTTTGAAAGGCGTATTGAAAGTAAAAAAGCATGCGCTGTAGTTGACCTCTGAGCAACTCTCTGCTTCCCGGGTCTAATGGCGCAAAGTAGCTGCGCAGAGACAAGACCTTCATTTTGAATCGTGACGAGTTGATAAACGCGACATCGCACAAATCATGTTCGTATACTGTGTTTCTATATATATGAATAGAAACGCTGTTTTTGAGTAGCAAAAGTTGATAAACGCACCCAATGAGTCAGGTACGTGCAGCAACTTACTATGTAGAGGCCCATTTACATATAGTTTTAGAGCCCTTTAATAGCCACCTATGTGATCTCAGTATGTTATTCTATTAATATACTCTACCAGTATGTTACTTCTCTCAATATTTGAGTACTACATTGCATTTGCCTTGTGGAACTTGAAAGGAAAATAGTAAAAGGTTGATTCTCTAATCACTTATTTCATTTTTTTTTCAGGTGCTTTACCACGACTGATGTGGAGTACTTCATGTTTATGAACTAAGCACTAAATCTGGTTTATTTTTGTTCTATACAGGTCATATTTTAATTGATGGGATAGATATCGCCTCCATTCCTTTTAGATTACTGCATGTTTATGAACTAAGCACTAAATCTGGTTTATTTTTGTTCTTTACAGGTCGTATTTTGATTGATGGGATAGATATCGCAACCATTCCTTTGACCACTCTCCGTCAGAGGCTTGCTATTATTCCACAGGACCCAGTTCTCTTCACAGGAACCATTCGGTGAGTCACAACTTTTCATAGACTCTTGCAATTACACATTATTTTGTTTAACATCTGATTATATTTATTTGCTAATAGAACCAAGATTTATGAAAGCTCAAATGCAAAGCAGAACTTCCTGCTTATAAAATTTAAAAAAAATGAATGGAAGGATTATGTTATGCATGTTAACCTGGCTAAGGCAGTTTTTATTTATTTGTGTCCCTTTAGTACATAACGTGATTGTATACATACATTGTACATCAATATGTTTTGGATTTGAAAGTATGGGGTTTTTTGCATGACCATTCCAAGATAGACAATTGGCTTTGATACACATCATAAAGCAAACTTTAATACAGCAAAGAAAATGTGAACACTAATATTACATATGTAAATAATGATCAGATAATACAAGACTGTTTATAAATGCATACCGGTAAATGTTCTTGTGAAACAGAGTCAAGTGTTTAGTGGGCAAAAACAATATAAGGAAGAAGTTTTCTTCTCTTCCTGTCTTACAAAAATACTGATACTGGAATTGTCTCTCAAATTTCTATCTATGACAGACGTAACTTGGATCCCGAGGAGAAGCGCACAGATCAGGAGCTGTGGGAGGCTCTGGAAATCGCTCAGCTCAAAGATGTCGTCGGAAACTTGGAGCAAGGCCTTGGTAAGATAATCATTGATTCAAAATGTACAAAAGTTTCTTAGAATTATAGAGCATTATACATTAGGAGGTCCTGCCAAATGCTGTTAGGGTGTACTGAACAAAATGTGAATAGCTTTCAAGTAACGATCAGACATAGTTGTTGCATGGATACCCCTTGGCTTCTATAAATCACGTCATATTGAAATTTTGCAATTTTGAAATATATGTGCAGTATCATGCTTGATTACCGACACTTACATATGCAGGAAATGGAGTATATATATTTTTTATCATGAACATAGCAAAGGACATTTCTAAGAGTCGCAACATCATCATATTCCATGGAAGATATAAACTTGATATATGTTTCCATGGTTACCTTTAATATACAGAATCCAAGGTGACAGAAGGAGGAGAGAACTACAGTGTCGGTCAACGTCAGCTGTTCTGTCTTGCCCGAGCTTTCTTGCGAAATTCTCAGGTCCTTATCATGGATGAGGCTACAGCATCCATTGACATGCAGACTGTGAGTGGGATACAATCTGGCATTTCTGGATTCATTTTTAAAATTTTTTTAACTGATTAATGTGACGTCATGGTAGAATTAGCTTAAACAGCATTACTCTATGAACCATACAAATTCATCCCCCTTTATTTCTTTTAAGGCTCTTTCACGTATGCTACGGTAATTCGTTCAGGTTTTTTTTACTAATAGAATGAATGGCAAGTTGGGATGACAAAAAGTAGCTGTGTGCAACAATGTTCCTACACATACTCACTTATCTACAGTACGCTTAAAAGTATGGTTTATAAAAAGGCCCATGCAGTGAGCCACTGCAGTTTACTGTGGCATAAGTGAATAATCCTGTAACCTTTCCTTAGTGATAATGAAAGATAGCTATAACAAAACATTAAATGAGTTAAGGATTAACTCTTTTTTCTTTCCCCTTTTTTGTCAGTGTATCAAAGTATTAGATTATGCCATGATTGTCTTCATTATGTTGGGATACATGTACATGCCAAAATGCCTTTGAAATGAGCAGCTTATGTACAGTTTTGAATTTTAGCCATTGTTATCAATAGATGCTGACAAACATGATTTACAGAATTTCATTTCATATCGTTTTTTCTTTTCTTTTCCAGGATCAAATCTTACAGGAAGTTGTGGCATCAGCTTTTGCAGACAAGACTGTGCTGACAATTGCAGTAAGTCCATTTTATTTAGCTTTGGATGCATTCCCCATTTGCTCATAATTTCTAATTAATGACAATATTGTGTGATCAAGCCCAAATCTCTTTTGAAGATAAAAAAACAAAAAACACAAAAAATAAAAAATGAGCAATATGTCTATATTGTACAGTGTTTATCTATATGTAGTTAGGTATATTTTATAAAATACAATGTGACATAAGTTTTGGTGATAAGTGACCAAATCAAATTAGAGCAAATCAATAATCTCCTTTCCAGATGTACAATTGTCTTATAAGATTTATTTGTTCCGTATTGACTGAAAATTGTATATGGGCTCAACTATTACAGTGCTAAAACTTTGTTACACTAACCATACTTCAACAGATATTCCCCAATGAAGTGAATCTTGCAAGAGACCTAAGAACAAAATCAAAAACTGAATGGAATGTCCTTTTAATCATCTAAGACAAGGAGTTATCAAATGTTTGATATAGGTGTTTTGATGGTTGTGAAGATGGATTGTTTCATCAAATTGAAAACAAATTAAAGTCTAAAGGGGAAAAGGAATCTTTTAACATTGATACATGTAAGTCCATTTTGTAAAAATTTTGGCTGCTGCATTGATTGTGTTTCATCTACTTCTATGTAAGGATAGGCATGATTAAATCCTAGATGATAAGCTGTGGTATGATTCCTGATTTTAATCTACTCTCTTGTTTCCTCCAGCATCGGATCGCTACCATCTTGAACTCGGACTCCATCTTGGTGCTATCAGATGGCAAGGTCATCGAGTATGATTCTCCTGACAATCTCCTAGCCCGTGAAGACAGTGTCTTCTCTTCCCTTGTCAAAGGTAGCCAATAAAGATCCACCATCTTGAACTTAGACTCCATCTTGGTACTCCCAGAGGGCAAGATCATGGAGTATGATTCTTCTGACAATCTCCTAGCCCGTGAAGACAGTGTCTTCTCCTCCCTTGTCAAAGGAAGCCAATACTGATCAACCATCTTGAACTCGGACTCCATATTGGTACTCCCAGAGGGCAAGATCATCGAGTATGATTCTCCTGATAATCTCCTAGCCCGTGAAGACAGTGCTTCTCTTCCCTTGTCAAAGGAAGTCAATACTGATCAACCATCTTGAACTCAGACTCCATCTTGGTACTCCCAGAGGGCAAGATCATGGAGTATGATTCTCCTGACAATCTCCTAGCCCGTGAAGACAGTGCTTCTCTTCCTTGTCTGAGGTAGCCAATAAAGATCCACCATTTCAAACTCGAGTCTTCATCTCGGTAGTCCCAGACAGTAAGGTCATCGAGTATGATTCTCCTGACAATCTCCTAGCCCGTGAAGACAGTGTCTTCTCTTCCCTTGTCAAAGGTAGCCAATAAAGATCCACCATTTCAAACTCAAGTCTCCATCTTGGTAGTCCCAGACAGTTTTCCTTATAATTTCTTGGTCAAGGGTAGTCGGTGATCAAATTTTCATAATACTGAAGGTTGCTTGATCCTGGAAAAACTAGTGTCTTTGTTTTTAAACTGCCATCATTTGTAATTTGATTTAAAATTTCATTCACAAGCACAAAATAAAACACATGGAGTGTACATGTTCATGCATTCATATCAACAGCACACATATTACATCTACTTATATACACTTTTGATCCATGTCAAAAAGTTAAAGTGTCACATTCTCTATTTGTATTCATTAACACACAGCCATTGTACTTAACTATAGACAAGTTTTTAAATTGTTTAATAATAATGATAATAATAATAATAGTTATCTTGATTTATATATAGATCTGTATATATTTATTTGAAATACTGTCTCTAAGCGCTATACAGATACAGTCAAACCTGTCTTAGCGACCACCTATCTGTAACGACCACCTGTCAATAACGACCACTTAAACCCCGGTGAGATTTCAAGTAGTTAAGGACCTGTACACAACGACCACCTGCCTAACGCGACCAGCTGCCACTCATTTTGCTTCCGCTGGCCACCGAAAATGCCCACACAACGACCGCCAACGCCACCCGTGTAGCGACCACCAATAGCAGCGCTTGAGCAATTTCGTTCACACTCTAGGCGATCTGTGACACAGCGGCAGCCTATAAAGCTAGATCTAACGGTCATTTACACACAAAAAATATTCAACCCCAAGCTTTTATTAAAACTTCAATCAAAACATTTAATTACCAACAGGATAAGGTTTCTTACACATTTCATTATGGGCTGTGACTATTGAAAACATAACAATACAGCATCATTGTCATAAAATTCGCGATCGATGCCTCGCTTGTAATTATTCGCGCACAGGCTGTCCTGCGAGAGGCTTGGTGAGTGGGGGGGAGGGGGGCGCAACTGTCAATCCATTCTTCAGTCTTGTTCATTTTTATTTCTCTTAAATAATGTTTGATATGCGGTTTAAAAAAGATGCCGGACAATTCCAACGAAATAAAAATGTTAAATCATTTCGTATTTTTATTTTGACTAAAAACTGTACCACTCTTTGTTTATTTAATTTTTTAACAGCAACAAATAAACTTGCGTTGTTTGTTTTATCGATCGGCTCTCTGCCTCGACCATAGAGATAAATATCTCTATAACCTCGACTGAGCCCTTATAAAGCCACAGAGAATTGTTCGGGCACTGGTGGGTCTGCGAGAGGGCGGCGCACTGTCAATCAATTATTCGAAATCAAAATGGGCACCAAGGCCAACCTGTCTACAACGGCCACTATTTGTGTTTCCCTTGGGCGGTCGCTATAGACAGGTTTGACTGTATTATTACACTGGTCATCATTCACGCACAATGTAAACCCTCTCCATTCCCTGGGGAGTATTCTTACTATATTGTCACTGTGAGGGCATATGGCAATTACTAACACAAAGGCTTTCGTCATCCTTCCAGGTCCCCATTTCTCTCCTGGGTATGGAGTCGCAAATGTAGATTATACCTTGCCAAAGGATATTAGTGCCATGTCTTGGATTGAACCCATGACCCTTGCATTTCAACACCTACGACACCTCCCCTCTTCAATGGGTTGCAGTCTACAAATAATATTTATTCATATATGTATTTGTTCATTGACAATGACCATCATGTATATAGCTTGCAGGATTTTATCAAAATGGAAAAAACAGTGTGCTGGAAAGACATGGGCATGTACTTGAAAGCTACTGCTTTGAGATACTTGTCCTTCCCTGCCAACAATGATCTCAAAGCTTGAAACTTGTGATTTCAAAAGTCCAACTATCATTCACATTTGCTCTCTGACTATTCATCATTAAATAAGTGTATGGGTAATAACAGTGTACCTCCATGTATGTGAACAATCAATTATTTATGTGTGTGAATCTTTGCTGTGCCCTTAAAATTTAGACACCTTTCTTAATACAGAGCATCTCTTGCAAGTTTCCTTGAGTAACTCACATATTTGTATACCCGGTAAAGGAAAATAATGTATACTGTCTCGGGTTTAATACAAATTGTTGTATTTACCTGTTTGGTGCACTGATACAATTTTTTTAGACTGCCGGCATTGAGACAAATATCTAATTTGGGTCTGTTATTAACACATTTGGTTTATTGGATTATATGCACTTGTTTTGAAATTCATTATTAATTTTTGTACTTTTTAGCAATCTTGATCTATATTTTATAATTGTATGTGATTTGTATATATTTGGTATTTTAGTACAACTGATATAATGACCTTGAAGCTTTCAGTGAATATTCTTACCGGTATTTCCTCGTAATGGTCACAAAATGTCTTTTTGCATCAATATTAAGATATGCATGTAATTTGCTGTGTGATAGGTACTCCGTGTGATTTAGTTTACATATATATATATATATATATATATATACCCTCCTGTTTCTTTATACTACTCACAAATAATATTTTTTCTTTTCTTTCTTATTTCTTTAAAAAAAAATGATGTGACGTAGTCTACCAGTATTTAACTTTTTTTTAAAGCAAGAAGAGTACATTTCTAGAACTAATAATAACAAATTGTCATCATAATCTTTCAAACATGATCATACAATCATATTTCACATTTTACTACATATTTTCAAATGAATTTACTGGTACTGTAATAATTGGATTAGCAATCTATAATTCTGTTCAAAATTTGAATATTGTTCAAATGTCGTTGTTTATGTATAAGAATTATGCTAATTATATTGAAAATTTTGAATAAATGTATGTGAATAGAAGTTCTGGGTATATGATTTTGTTGTTATTTTGTGTAATATGTGTATCGCACATGTTATGTAATATATGCTTTATCAACATTTTCCCCCAAGGTTGAATAAATTATTTGCTTGTCACAAAGAGCTACAGATATAGAGGCATTAGGGAATGTCTACTGTAAGCGTGGTAATATTTGCGGTACATTGATTTCGCACTAAAGTCGATGTCCGCGAATTTTAGAACTCGCGAAAATATAAGCATGACTTCTTACGGTGTTTTGAATGGGCTGAATTCCGTGCAACGCGAATTTAAGAATCCGCGAATATGTTTTGGGGTCGCTCAGCGCGAAAAATTAATCACGCGAAAATAACAGCGTTTACAGTATTGCGAACTACATGCATTCCTGTTCATCTACATCTACACTGTACATGGTATTAGTTGAGCTGCTGCACAAACGAGATCACAACTTTATTGTGATATAATACACAACATATGTAGGATAATCTGCATGACCCGATAACGTCCTGTGTGACATGCGATGGGGCTTGCTGTAGTGATTTCGGCATGTGACATTACTTGCTGGAAATATTTTTGTTTTTTTTGCTAAATCCGCGAAAATAACTGTTGTAATAGCTTTGTAACAGAATAGAATAGATTTAAAGGATATATTTTCTGATGTGGATAATCTCATTTCTTCTGCTTTTGAGCGATCCCTATTATGCTAGCATAAAGCCCTTATGTATATATTTAAGTGACCTTTGAACTTCGAGGTTGCATCTAATTTCATTTAACCTTGGGAAAATGTCTTTAGATTACAACTCTTTTATAGTGTTTTATAGTGTACTTTTTGTGTAAGATGACAACTGGTGTTTAAATTTGAGATCTATTTTTAGAAATGATATGTAAATTTGTTAAAGAGATTTGTAATGTAATTTAGTCTGATTAATAAATATCAATAAGAATAAACAATTGTGTTGTAATGTGTCATGATATAACAGACTTTATCGTTTTTGTAGTGCATTACTCATGCCAGAAATGAGATTTTAACAGCATGGTTAGGCAAGCTAATGATGGTTTGCTTAATTTTCAGCCTTTTTATACCTCAACCACCTTAATGTTCCTTTTTATTCCATTTCATTCCCCCATGTTTGTACAAATGCACCCAAGCATGTCAGCTGCTAGGTCAGGAACGCCGATTGGCTTCTTACTCAACTATCCACTCACTTGGGCAGAAATCAAGCATGTTTTTTTTTAAAACTTGTTCTCTGGCATACATTTTGTGTGCATGAGGTGTCATATGAAAGAGAAATTATGAATGTTTACGTGATATTTTTCTTTTTTCAAAATAATTACGTTTACTACCCTAAAAACTCACTCAATGTTGCCTTAATTAATCCGGTTTCGTAAAAAATTGTAAAATCCACTGAGACGAATAGTGGATACATGCTCTTGAAAATGATGTAATCATTATTCATGTGTGCACAGGAGAAATTATTCTTTTCAAGAGGGCAAACCAAAGGTATACATGAGGCACCTTGATGACTTTGGCAGTGATTATTCTAAAATGTACGAACTGGGACTTCTCCATGTTTAAAGGGATCCGGTAACTTTGTCTCAGATTCTGGAACAAAATCCTGGATTTAGCTCATGCTGCAATGATAATTATAAACCTTTAGGTCAATCAGGAACCCCATGACTTTTACAAGCCGATCGCCTGTCTGATTATCAAGATATTTATGATTGGAAATCGAAACCAAATTTTGCGTTTTCCTAACGGTTTTCATAACACTACAGTCTATTGGGGAAAATGAGTATGGTAAAACCGGTCACTCCAAGATTTTTACTTTTTTGAGGCACTTCTTGATCATGTTGAAGAGCGATTTTTTTAGGGCTTCAATATTACACCTTATCACAGACACTAATAACACGTAGGACCGTGTATCTCATATTTAACATTGTTAAACGATGCCTTTAAAAGACCTGTGGATATTCAGGTCATTTGAACCATGTGCTAATTATGAACTGGTCTATTCCATTTATTCATAACCTACATCTCAAACATGCACTTGAGACTTGTAGTGGTGCCCATTATAAAGTGAGCATTCATTATTTCATTCTGTATAAATACAGTCAACACGGACAACATACAGAAATGCCATTGATTTGATGC
Organism: Mesocentrotus franciscanus; assembly: GCA_037976565.1. Taxonomy (NCBI): domain Eukaryota; kingdom Metazoa; phylum Echinodermata; class Echinoidea; order Camarodonta; family Strongylocentrotidae; genus Mesocentrotus; species Mesocentrotus franciscanus. The sequence continues at coordinate 22,599,550 of CP137666.1, read as the reverse complement.
AAGTTATGTTTAAAATCTTCTTTTTTTTTTAATAGACATTTAAATATACATGTATGTCATTGTAATGTGCACAAAAGTACATCTCTGCCCGTCACATTTCTTAACCAACCTTTATGTATTCAGGGCTGGACACACTGGATTGCTACCCTGCATTTGATGTGTGGTGCTGTCTTCACGAATGATAACAGGGGTGAACCCACTTTTAAAAGACACCTTATACCAGCGTAAAAATGCATGGAAGCAGTGAATAATTTAGCTCTAAAAAGCTCCAGCAGAACCCTGGAACGCTCAAAAGAGCTCTCATAAAAAAGAAAATTTAAATATCATTGTGAGAATTGGATTTTACTACATCTATAGGCCATCTGTAAGAGCTTTTGTAAACAAAACAATACCCTTTACACTGCCTCATGCACAATACATCCGGTGTGTTCAGCCCTTTAATTTTGTTACCAAACATACTGTCATAGAAATTATGTCAAACACTTACAATTTTAGGTGCCCAGGCTACCCCAAATGTAAAGACACCCAGCATGTTTTCACCGACTCGATGTGGCGATATACAAAACAATTATGGATTATATCATAAATAGGTTCTTTATATCAAAGCAAATTCAAAGTACCTTTACTGATACTCGTCCTTTTCTTAAAGTTGCATTCAGAGAAAGAGAATGAATTATGAAGGCTTGACTAGGCTTCTTCCAGCTCTGAGCTATATGTAGGGGTGGGTGACAAAGACTTGGATAACAAAAGCTGTTGTTGTAATTCATAAAAATCAGTTAATGAACAAGTCATATGTCTACAGACTTAAGATTCGACTTCATAACATATCCTCACTTGCTTTTTAACCTATACCATCAGTATTGTCAACCATAAACCGGTCATACTCCTGTACATCGAGGTGAAGAATAAACTGGTTATTGAACTTAACACAATCACATTTCCTCAATTGGTAGTAAGCTTTCTCATCACCTAAGGTCATCATTAAAACACAGGTCATTATACTTGTGCATTACTACTATCAATACCTATATATCATATTCTCTAAACCATGATTTATGGCAAGTATCATGTGTGTTTTAAGGGTCCAGACAGTAATATAATCCTATTTAAAAAAAACTATGCAACTACTTTACAAGAGTGTAAATGTGATGTAGGACTGAAGTTATTCTCATTTGCATGGGACTACAATAGGTAAAATGTATGAGGTCATAGTTTAAGCAGTAAAAATGTTACTCAATCTGCTATTCTCTTTACTCCATTTTCTAAATTAAATGTGTGTAAACATGCGTTTGATCATGGGATTATTACGAACGAAGTACTTATGATTTATGATGAAGGACCCCACAAAGAAAAGCCATCACAACCTTTAATACACATACAACTTAGCAGATTAATTACTGCAGAAAACTCGAACAATAATAATAATAATAATAATCATAATAATATTCACATTTGTATAGCGCTTAATACTACGTTTCTAAGCGCTTTACATTGGAATTATTATTACCTCGGTCATTGATATATGATAGTCATGATAGTGCAAATTTTCTGTTCCCTGGGCAGTATTCTAGCCAGGCACCATCATACAAGCGCACACGTCCCAATCCAACCACATTAACATTCGCATCCTACCGGGTACCCATTTAACACCTGGGTGGAGAGTGGCAAATGCAGATTAATGTCTTGCAGCTGCAAGAATTGAACCGCAAACCACGTGATCCAGCGACGTATCCACTAGACCAAGACACCTCTACCATTGCATGTAATTTCTCTCATGTGTTCACTCTAGTGATGGAGCAAATGGACAATTCATTGATTGGTATTTGGATGGAAACTTGAAGATATAATCAGCAATATTAATGTGCATTCTGGGCCCCGTCTTACAAATAGTTATGATTGATCCAAATCAATCGTAAGTCCTCCAATCAATCGCAAGTTTGCAGTCTCCTATCTCTTATGTAGATATTTTATCAATCAAATAAGTTGCGATTGATATCAACTCTTTGTAAGACGGGGCCCAGGTGTCTTATTTCAGTTTTATGAATTGAAACACCTGAATACTGCTATATAAATAACATTAAACTGCCCCGTTTCATCCAAACTGCCAATGAGTATGACAAAATATAAATGCACGATAGGTGAAACTGCAGCAATTCTGGAATCTATAATGTTACAACTAAAATATGATCATATACATGTACACTGCATAATGCCATTGATGACTCTGTATATTATGTGATGTTCATTAGAGGTTTCTTATTCTAACAAATCAAGACATTGACTGCATCCGTATCAAACTAACGTAAGCCACAGTTTAAATGATCACAGCTTGATGTACAGTATAAACCACTATCAATCAGAGTTACCATGCATTTACAGAACCAAGTTCCTCATAAACCAAATGCACATAAGAGTCTGCACTGGAAAGAAAGTGTGATGCCACTGTGCTAATCATATGTCAGTGAGAAGTACAAATATATGATTCCAACTTTCAGATTCATCCATGTGTATACATATACCATCACACATTTTCAATTCTCTCTTATAGAGGTGCTTTGATGCAATCAGGGAGGAGGTGGGAATTAGTAAATTGAAAGATTAAATATCTATCTTTGAAGCATATATCTCTCTTGAATAATACCCCATTTCATGTGAATGAATTAAGGTTATTTTTACACTACAGATTTAAAAGCCATTCATTCTCTGACCCATCATCATCTATAGACATTCAATAATTCAGGTGTTAATTAGTACAATATGAAAACAAATGACACCCAAAATACCATGTACATTGCTGAACACGTTTCATTGCTCAGATGACAGCATTCATGACACATTGGTTATCAGAACACATCCATGTCTCACTCCACCTTCCATCACATGGCGTGTTTAGTTGGCAGATTTTTTCACTGATTCTAAGTCGACTCAATCACTTATTCCAGGTGTACCAAAGCAAACATCTTTTGAATAATCTGGACGATCCATGCTCGATACAGGTATACACACTCCCAGTACGCACAGAGAAGAAAGTCCATTCATGTCAATATTATTAACTACAATGCACAAAGTTTATTATCATCATTGAAACTGAGTTCCAAACGGAGGCCCCTTTTGGTCCAATTGTGATGGGTCTTCCATTTGTGGGTTCACTATACATGAAAGAAGAAAATAGACAGAAATTTGATTAATCCTTGACTGACTGCTGTAATAATGCCCAGAGGTATACCCGGTAGTGATCTGGAAAATACCGGACAAACTTGCTCCTTTCTAGAATTAATGCATTTTTAAAACGCCGTTTAATTCAAATCCATGTTTAACTAGAAAGATGTTCGACTGCATGCAGTCGAAAATGATGCCTCCGCCATATAGCGATTTTACAAACCAAAACAGAAGCAATTTTAACTAGATGGAACTTCAACTGCACGCAGTCGATGATGCCTCCGCCATAGAGCAATTTTACAAACCAAAATGGAAGTAATTTTTAAAATTCAAGTTTGATTGTAATCCATCTGTTGGTTCTAATGATAACGCGATCACGAGCTATTTTAGGATACATAATGAGCCCTGTGACCTTTGACCTCGTGACCCACAAATCTAATCAGTTCATTGGCTCTGCAAGATACATACATGACCCAAGTTTGGCGGTAATCCATCAATCGGTTCTTGAGATAATGTGATCACAAGCTATTTTGCATACATAACGAGCCCTGTGACCTTTGACCTCGTGACCCCAAAGTCTAACCAGTTGATTAGCTCTGCAAGATACATACATAACCCAAGTTTGGCGGTAATCCATCAATCGGTTCTTGAGATAACACGATCACAAGCTATTTTTGCATACATAACGAGCCCTGTGACCTTTGACCTTTGACCTCGTGACCCCAAAATCTAATCAGTTCATTAGCTCTGCAAGATACATACATGACCCAAGTTTGGCGGTAATCCATCAATCGGTTCTTGAGATAACGCGATCACAAGCTATTTTTGCATACACAATGAGCCCTGTGACCTTTGACCTTTGACCTCGTGACCCCAAAATCTAATCAGTTCATTAGCTCTGCAAGATACATCCATGACCCAAGTTTGGTGGTAATCCATCAATCGGTTCTTGAGATAACGCGATCACGAGCTATTTTTGCATACATAATGAGCCTTGTGACCTTTGACCTTGGACCTCGTGACCCCAAAATCTAATCACTTCATTAGCTCTGCAAGATACATACATGACCCGAGTTTGGCGGTAATCCATCAATTGGTTCTTGCTATCACGAGAACGGGACGTACGTACGTACGTACGGACGGACGGACAACCAGAAAACATAATGCCTCCGGCTACGTTGTAGCGGAGGCATAAAAAATTCAAGTTTGATTGTAATCCATTAACAGGTTCTCAGAATATCATGATTACAAGCTATTTTTCATATACACGTATGACCCTTTGAACTTTGACCTCATGACCCTAAAATCTAATCAGTTCTTTGGCTCTGCAAGATGCATACATGTCCCGAGTTTGATAGTAATCCATCCATCAGTATTGACAATGCGTTCACAAGCTACTTTTGCATACATAATGAGCCCCATGACCTTTGACCTCATGACCCCAAAATCTAATCAGTTCATTGGCTCTGCAAGATGCATACATGACCCAAGTTTGGCGCTAATCCATCAATCGGTGCTTGAGATAGCACAATCACAAGCTAACATGATAAGCCCTGTGACCTTTGACCTTGTGACCCCAAAATTTAATCAGTTCATTAGCTTTGCAAGATACAATCATGACCCAAGTTAAGCGCTAATCCATCAATCGGTGCTTGAGATAGCGTAATCACAAGCTATTTTTGCATACATAATGAGCCCTGTGACCTTTGACCTTTGACCTCGTGACCCAAAAATCTAATCACTTCATTAGTTCTGCAAGATACATACATGACATAAGTTTGGTGGTAATCCATCAATCGGTTCTTGAGATAACGCGATCACGAGAACGGGACGTACAAACGGACGGACAACCAGAAAACATAATGCCTCTGGCTACTTTTAGCGGAGGCATAAAAATGGGAGGGGGGGGTTACGAAACAAAGGAGGTCAAAAGATAGCAATATCATGCTTGGTGGATCTAAATTTTCCGTTTGATAATTTTAAAAGAGAGAAGAAGAAAACAAAATCCATAGACCCCTCCTTTTCTGAAGCTACAAACATAAACTGGTATTTAGACCATGAAAAACAAATTTGGGCATTACCTGCTTACATGATTTACAGTCAGATATCACCCAAAAAAAAGAAAGAAAAAAAGGTACTATTTACCTGGTCTGAATTGCTCTGCAGACATTCTAGTCATGAGGATTCCAACACCTTCAATCATGGCCAGCAGAATACCACCTGATATAACAGAGCAAATTGGCAATAGAATTGGTAAATAAACAAATACCCAAGTATTTCACAAAATTAATTAATTAAACAGAGTTAGCCTATACATGTACTTTAATATTGATCAGCTTTCTAAGCTAGTCCTACTAATTTACCCATACGTTTGATTTATTAGGAGAGATTTAAAAATTGTGTTTAGCTTCATGTTATTAGATTCATTCAAAAAGTAGAAGATCACATATACATCTCAAAAAGAAAATGTCTTAACAACTGAAGAGATTTGTAACTAGATGGAACTTCAACTGCGCGCAGTCGAAAATGATGCCTCCGCCATAGAGCAATTTTACAAACCAAAATGGAAGCAATTTTTAAAATTCAAAGTTTGATTGTAATCCATCTGTTGGTTCTAATGATAATGCCATCACGAGCTATTTTAGGATACATAATGAGCCCTGTGACCTTTGACCTCATGACCCCCAAATCTAATCAGTTCATTGGCTCTGCAAGATACATACATGACCCAAGTTTGGCGGTAATCCATCAATCGGTTCTTGAGATAACGTGAACACAAGCTATTTTGCATACATAACGAGCCCTGTGACATTTGACCTTTGACCTCGTGACCCCAAAATCTATTCAGTTCATTGGCTTTGCAAGATACATACATGACCCAAGTTTGGCGGTAATCCATCAATCGGTTCTTGAGATAACGCGATCACGAGCTATTTTTGCAAACATAATGAGCCATGTGACCTTTGACCTCGTGACCCCAAAATCTAATCAGTTCATTAGCTCTGCAAGATACATACATGACCCATGTTTGGCGGTAATCCATCAATCGGTTCTTGAGATAATGCGATCACGAGCTATTTTGCAAACATAATGAGCCATGTGACCTTTGACCTCGTGACCCCAAAATCTAATCAGTTCATTAGCTCTGCAAGATACATACATGACCCATGTTTGGCGGTAATCCATCAATCGGTTCTTGAGATAATGCGATCACGAGCTATTTTTGCATACATAATGAGCCCTGTGACCTTTGACCTTTGACCTCGTGACCCCAAAATCTAATCAATTCATTGGCTTTGCAAGATACATACATGACCCAAGTTTGGCGGTAATCCATCAATCGGTTCTTGAGATAACGCGATCACGAGCTATTTTTGCATACATAATGAGCCATGTGACCTTTGACCTTTGACCTCGTGACCCCAAAATCTAATCAGTTCATTAGCTCTGCAAGATACATACATGACCCAAGTTTGGTGGTAATCCATCAACTGGTTCTTGAGATAACGCGATCACGAGAACGGGACGTACGTGCGTGCGTGCGTGCGCGGACGGACGGACAACCAGAAAACATAATGCCTCCGGCTACGTTGTAGCGGAGGCATAAAAAGATATTATCAGTAAAACAAGTAGATGCATTTCAAAGCATGCCAATGAGCATGAACTAATCAAACAGAGCATCAACTTCTTGTTATATTATGTCTCTACTTTTGCAAAACTTACCAATCATAGCAGAGCCTGCCATAGCCACAGCACCATCTGAAATAAAGGAAGAGGCATTATCAATGCATTATAATGCTTCATTGTCAAAATATTAAAATACTTCTAGTTTACATACAATACTGTGAACGCTGTTAGTTTAGCGTGATTAATTTTCGCGCTGAGCAACCCCAAAACATATTCGCGGGTTCTTAAATTCGTGCTGCACACTTCACTCCATTGTTTTCATTCCTATCGGTGCACGAAAAGTGCATGATTTGATTTAATTTCAATGCATGACAATCGTTTTCTGCCCTAGCTTTAGCTCTAAAATGGTCACATTTGAATATAATTGTTGTAATGTAGCAATGTTTCAAGGCAATAATGTACAAAACATGCAGTATCATGAACTTTTGTCAGTAAAATACAGTAGTACGATTTCTCTTAGGTACGGACAATGACGGAGCGGCTACAGTAGTGTACCCTGCTGGCCTGGTACACGATACCATCCGGGGTGCATTACTAGTACATGTAGCTGCGAAAAAAATAAGTGGCGGGTCATCTTCTTTACATAAGAACAAAATACGAGAAGCATCAGAATCTCTCAACAATTCATCAGACATGTCAATCATACTTAGACATTCATCAATCAAACATCATTAATAGCAAACCTTTTCAAATAGCTGGATGATAATAAAATATGAGACTCGATATATATGCCTTTGAATAACCTTAAGACCTTAAGATCAATTGCTGTAGTATCATCATACAGTGGAAAACTGGTGTAACACAGTCTCATTATAACAGATAAATTTTACTGGTACCACTTCTTTACGCCTATTGTTTGTTTGTTGTTCTTTTTAATCCTTTCCATTTGAGGATTTGATACAACAAGGTAGCTTCCTTGGTCGTAAGGGGGGTTCTTTATGAGGTTCCTCTCAACTGGATCAAACTTTTTGATGTGTAAATAAGAACACTATTACACTAATGATTTCATCATACACTTGATGTATAATAATACTTACTTCTTGCTGCTAAGACGGCACCTGTCAGAGCTCCACTAGTAATTGAATTCCATGGGTCTTCCTTCTTCCTTATGTGGACCAGTGCACAGTCAAATGTTGAGAATAACCCACCCCATACAGCAAAATTACCTGAGCAAATCAATAACATCAGCAACATCAAAAGAGGTAATATGACAATCTAGATGTACAATTCTAATTGTGTTGCCACTACATCTGTAGTAAACATGCAAACTGTATCACATGGTATAATGTACGATACAAATAAACCAGTACTCGTGTTCTCATCTAATTGGACAGGAATTTATCATACTATGGTATGTGATCCCCCCTCCCCTCAGCCCAGGGTTATATTTCAAGGATAAGTAAACTGGGTTATGTATGCATGGTTGCATGATATGACTAGCACACACACAGACATGTGGGGATTGTTAAAGGTAAAGGATTTAAATATATATATATATATATATATATACAAAATAGTCTGCATGAACACTGTATATACACATATATACAAGGTATCTTTGATCTTTTGGGCACGTTTATGTTGAAAGTAAAACAGTATTGGAAGATCAATGTATTAAGATGTGACTCACCTCCGACTACTGGTGCTTTGTGTTTAACAGCCAGAAAACTACCAACAAGCCTGTGCCTGTACCCCTGTACAAATGAAAGGAAACAGAATTAGTTACAGGATGTTACAGAGAGCAAATGTATAATTTAGCGACCAAGACGAAGATATGTAATTCCTACCACGTGCATACATGTAGACAAAATTTATTTATGCATCCCTGAATTTTGGGTACATGTCTGAGGCAATCTGAGATGTAACAAAGGTGTTTTGACAAACAGTTACTAAAGTGATATCTACTGGTATGCAAAGAAAGTAATATGTTATGTCGTTGTTGTTGTTTTCTCTCAGCAGCTGTCACCTCTTAAATGTAATTAAAACACAATTCAAATTGATGCAATTTGGGAGATTCAATTCATTTTCAATTCATTTTAAATCATCATCTTGCAATAAATTGCTGATTCTAAATTGCTGAAATTAAATAGATATGTGAAATAGATACATATCTTCCAAGTTTAAAACAATTGATGACAATGGTACAAATGTATGTATTAATGTGTAGAAAGGTAGAGAAGAGAGAGAGAGAGAGAGAGAGAGAGTGTGTGAATTCAGATTGTAATCTTGAATTTGTAGGTTCTTCTTCATTCGCTGCATCCTTGTACCTTACAGAGTCTTGTAGATTTGTGTATTTTGTGCAAACAATCTGATTTTTAAACCTGCCAAAGAGTGAAATGAATGACACACTTACAGCTGGTGCATTCCTTGCTCCGATGATGGAATGAACGACAGATCCTCCAATCACTCCCATGGAGAAGGCACCTCCACAATCATCTACTATCCGCCATGGGCTGGTAGAAAGCAATATCAAGGAGGAGTAAACTTGTTAATAAGGTGTTTAAAGGGCAATTCAAACCTTGTAATAAGTTCATTTGAATGAAAACAGAAAGATCAGAGAAACACAATCACAAAAGTTTGAAATGAATTGGACCAATAATAAAGTTATGAATGTTTGAAATATGAAGTCACTACAGCTATGCGAATCTCAAATTGGCAATTTTGTCAGTGATTTTGTGATGGGTTGACGGATAACTCTCACATTTGTTGTGTACAAAAATATCAAATGCTGACTTTACGATAATAGTGATTAGTTAAAGGGATAGTTGAGTTCTGTAGCAGAGGGTGCTAAACAAAATATTTTTCTTGTGAGATAATGAAAAAACTAGCCTTAAGGGCTTGGTGATAATGTGAAATATTGATATTGATATCACCAAGCCTTAACTGGCTCCCATAGACCTGTGCGGAGAGGCAGGTAAACAGACCCTAAAATGCGTCCGCAATCACCCCTTTCCACACCCGACCAATATTGGACAGTGGCCTCGATGAATTTTATGCCACTTCTACATCTAATTGCCTACAAAAATTAAAAATCCGAGGTAAAAATAACGAAATAATAGCAAAAATCTTACCAGAGCGATTTTTTTCACATGGGCCGTGGGAATTTACAATCTCGGTACAATGGTGTTGACCTCTGACAAGAACTTCCGTAAATATGCTGCTACCGTATAATGCACTGTATAACACTCATACAGCGCATTTATACGGTGAAAAAAATCGCTCTGGTAAGATTTTTGCTATTATTTCGTTATTTTTACCTCGGATTTTTAATTTTTGTAGGCAATTAGATGTAGAAGTGGCTAAAAATTCATCGAGGCCACTGTCCAATATTGGTCGGGTGTGGGAAGGGGTGATGACGCATTTTAGGGTCTGTTTACCTGCCTCTCCGCACAGGTCTATGGGAGCCAGTTAAGGCTTGGTGATATCAATATCAATATTTCACATTATCACCAAGCCCTTAAGTAGGGTGTCTGATCGCGCACCCGATGTTGTGTGCTAAAATCCTTCCCATAGAGATTGCACGCAGCCCTATGCAGTCTATGTGCATTACGCGATCATGCAAAAGTGGTCAAAGTTTTTTTTTTTTTGTTGAAGTTCAAACCTTTATTCTTTGTGATCCTGAAGGTGATACTCAATAAATGAGGTGTCATATGAAAGAGAAGATTAATTCCAATATTTCCAGAGGGGCGTCATCTCGAAATTCTAAAAATATCTTGGTCAAAACAGCTATTTAAACATTGTTTCCTGGCTAACTCGAAATTTGCCACTTATGAGATATGACGCCCCTGGCGATAAGTAGTCCCAGTCGTAAGGAAAATATCTCTACGCTTATTTTTTCGCTAGCCCCCAGGGATCACAAACAATTACAGTTTGAAAATACCCTTCCCCACTTTTTCGGATCAGCTAAGTAGGGAGGCGTGAGCTCCGCGCCGGCGAACCCATGGTGATAGCGTAAAATCTGCACATGAATATGCATCGGGCCGCGTGTCTACAAACCCGGAAGTGGGTGCCCATTGAAGACAATGGATTGCCGATCGCGCATCATTTAAGCAACACGCGTACGCTTGCACGCGTATGTGTACGCTTGCATATTGCGCAATTCAGCTGTTGTGCTAAATTTAACAAAACAACATAACTCTGCGTGTACGTCTTTTTCGTTGATTCTTACAAAAAATGGATGAATATTGTAGGGAATTGAAGGGGCTGTAACTTTTGATAGAAACATCGGTGAGTCTTGAAATTTGAAATGTATTATTCTGAGTGAATAATTTTTTCAATTATCCAACCAAAATGGTGAAAAACCATCCAAAAGGGAAAATTGAAAAATCGTTCAGACACCCTACCTTAAGGCTAGAAAAAACTGAGGGTCAAATTTGACAGAATATACAACAATTAGCCTAGAACTAATTTTCAAAAATAAATGCATCGGATATGAATCCGCTAAAGTGAAATTTTAGTCCAAAAGTTTGGCCAGAATTTGGTGGCCAGATCCGTACCACCGAGTTTGCACAGGAGCGCCTATGGTCGGCTTCTGTCTCTAAAGAGAGGAGCCGACCCTACCCAAATCAGAGGCTAACGAACGAAAGAGACAGAAAATTTCAGTCTAGTAGGCAGGTAGCCTGTAGGGGACGGTATAGGTATCGGGCACGAGCTCTATACCGTACACCACCCCGGCCCGGCCCCAGAGTGGTCTGTTCTGTCGCATGTCGTTCACTATTCACAATCGCACTCGCGTACTCGGACACATGAATTGCATCAGCAGATCAGTCCTTTCTCACGCAATAGTTTCTCACTTCACGACGATCACCAAGATTTCCATCCGTGAACAAAAATACGACATTAGTATTTTTCATTATTTAAATATGTAATTAGGTTAAGCTTTACACTAACAAAACAAAAAGAAATCATTAAAAAAGTGTATTTTTACCAAGGTTCACGTGCGTACTCCTCCATTGCCTCACCGCTGTTAAGTTATGCAATAAGAGCATGTAATGAATGACCCGGCCCCGACCCCGGAAGTGAATCCATGCATGGTGATTAATAGTCTGTTCAATTCAGTCCCAGTGAAAAAAAAATGAAGCTTGTCCATGAACTGCATGTGAATAGTGACCCGGACCAGGGAGTTGGAATGGAACTCCCTGCCAGCTATTCGAGGGAGGGAGAGAGAGAGAGAGAGAGAGAGGGAGGGAGGGAGGGAGGGTATGAGGGAGGAAAGGAGGGAGGGAGGGAGGGACTCGGTAGGGGGGAGGGATAAAAGGGACGGGATAGGGGGAGGGTGCTAGGGGGGAGGGAGGAAGGGAGCACTGTCGTACTGATGGGGGGGGGGCCTTGGGGAGGGGCAGTTGCCCCCCACCCCCAATAAAATCCAAACTTGGTTTATTTCTAATTTGATGCCAGTGATGAACGAATGTTGCTGAAATTACATGATTTGCCTGGATTTTTTTCTCACTTTTTTTTGTAAATTATACTTTTTATGCGTTTGTTGGAAAAAGTCGGGCAAAAAATATGCTTATTTAGAAGCCTACATGTCAGCAGGCGCGGATCCAGGGGGCAGGGGCTTTGGCCTCCACCCCACCCCAGCAAAAAAGAGAGAGAAGGAAAAGAAGGGAAAGGGAAAGAGGAGAGAAAGGGAAAGAAAGAAGAGGAAGAGGAAAAGAAAAGGGGTAAAGAAAGAGATCGGGGCGAAAGGGCCTTGCCTCCCAGGCTGTTGCCTTCCCCCATAAAAAAATAAGAGATAAGGAAGGAAAGGGAAAAAAGAAAAGAGGAGATAAAGGGAAAGAAAAAAGAGGAAGAAAGGAAAAGAAGGGGATATCAGTTGCAATTTTCTCGCCAACAAGTTGTGAATTGGGGGGGGGCCAAAAGGCCCTTGCCTCTCCCTCCCCCCCCGCCAAAAAAAGAGAGAAGGAAGAGAAAGGGAAAGAGTAGAGCTAAAAGGGAACAAAAAAGAGGAAGAAGAAAACAAAAGGGTGAAAAGAAGGGGGAGATCAGTTGCGATTAATCCCGCCAACAACGTTTGGATCGGCCGAAAGTCCCTTGCCTCCCCCACCCCAGCAAACCTAAAAGAGAGAGAAGGAAGGGAAGGGAAAGAAGAAAAAAAAGAGAAAGAAGAAATGTAGGGGAGATCAGTTGCGATTGGGGGGGGGGGCCACCGGCGTACTGACGGGGGCTTGAGGGTGGTATATTTCTAATTCGATACCGGTGATTTAAAAATGTTGCTGAAATGACATAATTTTCCGAGTTTTTTCCTCATTTTTTAGTAAATTATACTTTTGTATGCGTTTTGGGAAAATGACAAATTCCTAAATTTACACTCAGGCAAGAAATAGGCTTATTTAGAGGCCTACATGGAACGGCGGGGCTCGAGGGCCTCGAGTCCCCCCACTTTTTGTGATATATATTAAAGAGAAATAGAAAGAAATAGAGAGAGAAAGAAAGAAAGAATAGTGACCTGCCAGTGTCACAAAATAATGAGGTATCAAAATATGCTCATCTGACCGTGATTAAATGCCTGAAACCCCTGAGCTTCTGGGGGCTCGGCCCCCTGGACCCCACACCAATTAGTGATGCCAGTGTCACAAATAAGGTATCAAAATAATCATCTGACCGTAATTAAATGCCTAAAACCCTTCAGCTTCCGGGGGCTCCTCCCCCTGGTCCCTGGATCCACTCAATGGCCCTAAGGCGGTCCCCTGGATGCTCATCTGACCGTAATTTATTGCTCCGCCCCTTGACCCCCGCCGAGGCTTTGCACCTGAACCCCACTCCAATAATTTACGCTCCACTTGCTTCGGACGCTACGCTCTACCTGATCGTAATTTACTTTAGGCCCTCCCCCCAGCCTCTTTGAAAAACTTTCCGTGGGGCCTTCATGTAACATGCAAGATTGGTGTTGATCCGTTTTTTGTTCTGCCCCCAACGTGTTTGCCCATTACGCCACTGGAAGAGAGGGAGGGGGATTTAGACAGGAGGAGTTGCAGGGATGGGAGACAGGGCAATTTGAAGTTTCAGTAGGTCTAGTATATGTAAAAGTGTCACGTCACTGTCACCCAATAAAATTGGATAAAAATGAAGATGGATGAATAGGCCATAATTCTTGACAATACGAACGAGTGGAATAAATGAAAAAAGATATGGTATAAGCCTTCATTTTTTTGTTCCAAATTGGTGTATGTGGGATAAAATGGAAATACAATTTACTTCTTATTTTCCGATTCATGTCAAAGTGAATAAATTCTCCTGATCTGTCTGTTTATTATTTTGTTTGTTTGATATTACGCAGGTCTGGATATACGGTAAAGAACACATGAAAACAGTGCTATTAAAGGCCCCCGCAAACAAAGAAGTACATGTCACATTCATGTGAGTTCAGGCGCCCTTTTCTGTTCTTTTTTCACGTCATTTTCCACATGAACAATTATTTGATACTTGCGTTTTCAAGTTGAGCGGGCAAGATAAAGGCGACCTTGTAAATAAGACACAACAAAACAAAACGAGACAATAACACATTTGCGGCTCTTATGAAAGGTTATCCAACCGTGCTGATCATTATGCACCGCTGCCCGGTCATCTTCATAATTATCATTCTGTCAAAACATAATATTCAATAAATAATTCACTTTTCAGTCATAATCAAATCAGTTTGGCTGAATGCATTATTATATATTTCTGTTTATACATCTATAAGTTTATATACATGTGATGATTAAAACTGTTGAGATAAAATTCCTTGAGAGATCAATTCACTACTACCGGTTTCAATTCATCTCCTCAGATAAATTGAATTAAATAGTGAATTCAACCTTTACTTATTTGTTTTCGGTTGTTTTTCAGTTGGATCCTAGGTTTGAGCTTAAATACTCGCATAAGTGAGAATTATTATTTCCACACAAAAAAAATTAACAAGTGCAAACAGACTTGGCGACTCTCTTTGGAAAAAAATATCAAATTGTGAAAAATGAAAATGAGAGTATAATGGTGAGTACCTCTATATATCAAAGTTCCCCAGTGTTGTCTTACCTTTTTAAATTTTTGAAAGGTTGAAACATTTCTCACAATATTGTGTATTATCATTCTACATTCTAGGACTGTAACTACCACAAAACAATTTCACATGAAAATCTTCCAATGACAACTATTAGCACTATACTCCCGCTAATTTTATTCCGGAAGTACAGTTCTCTAGTTGTATGAGGGTTGGAGTAATGAGACGGGTATTTTACTCTCCGCCGGGGGGAGGGGGAGGGGTGTAATCAACATACCAACCTGAAAAGGACATACAGATATGAAGAAAACAGCCCGGAAACAGCTGCAAAGGGATAACAGGTCCCTCAAAATCACTCCGTATATCGAAAAGGCAAGTAAGACATCCAAAACCTGAGTAGTCAGCACCAAAAACATTCCTTGTGATGCATAAGGACGCACAGTTAATACCTTTTAAATCTTAAATCGTATTTGCCCGAAATTCGACCACTGACTGCATGGCAAGCCCTTTTATTCTAATCATGATTTTAGTGGTATTATAATCTATTCCCTTTATTAATTTTGATAAACACGAAAGGGGTTTATTGTTATTGGTTTTTAAATAGAAAATCTCATTATCCTAGTGCAAAATTAATGACCTACCATGAGCTTGACTTTAAACTAATAAATGTGTAATGTATAAATCAATTTATTATTCAACTTATAGAAAGCCAGCAGAAAGAATACACATAATAGATTCAGCAACTAGCGGGCCAATCATACTAATTTCCCCACGATACAAGAATAATTACGTCATAGAAAAGATGATCAGAGGGAGAGATTGCTCCTTCAGCACAACAGTCAGTAATGCTATTTAAGCTTTGCGCTAGACGCTCAATCTTTATATCACAAGTTTACCAAGATCGGCAAGGAATGAGAATCTCGGCCACATCAGTTCAATGTAATTATATATACGTTTTCCAAACTACTCTCTACAAACGTATTGTATAGGTATCAGTATCTCAAGATGGAAGAAGTTACTTTTAACTTTGCAACCGAAGAGTTATTTCCTACTACTTATGACGGTTTTGATGTCGAGAATTTTACATACCTCACCCAAGAATTCTTTTTGACGTCACTTTCATTTTCAACAAACGGACCCGTTGATGATGACAGATATGAACACCAGGGACCAACTAAACTTAATATGATTCTCGGCGTCGCAATGGTGTTCTTGATCATTCCAACCGTCACTGGAAATGGCCTTATCCTCATTGCATTTTGGAAGTCTCGCCGACTTCGCACTTACTTCAATTACTTCATCTGCAGCATGGCTTTCGCTGATCTCGCCGTCGGCGCCGTCAACATGCCCGTATATTCCATCCAGTTTTTCAGTGGTCGATGGCCGTTTGGTCCAAGGGCGTGTATTATTTTCTCCATCATCGATCACATTTTCGTTCACGTTTCCGTGCTATCTGTGGTGGTCATAGCCATCGACCGCTATAATTCTTTAGCTAAACCCCTATTGCACCTCAGAAGAAAGTCTCTTGGTCGTGCTATTACGGTGATTTGTCCCACCTACCTGATTCCCATCACCATGTGGACCTGGTTCGTCCTTTTTCGGAAGCAAGGCCGAAACGAAAACTGTTACACCGGAAAACGTGGAGAATTTCCCTTCAATTTCGTCACACCTTTTTTTCTCGTCTTAATTCCCTCATAATCCTAGCATCCGTCTGTATTGCCATCTACAGAATTGTTTGGAGTCGAAATGCCAACCGTATGCTTTCAGTTTCAGGTCGGTCTCGGTCAAAAAGAAGCACAGCTGACATCTTGTCTTCTGTAGCTATTGGTGACTCCGTTAAAAGAGGAACTCTTAACCCAGCCTGCTCAACAGAAGATAGCGATCCCTCTCAGAGTGGGTGCCGTCCAGACTACAAGCTAGATCTCACCGGTGCCCTTCAAACCGGCAACATGACTACTGGACCAACTAAGAACATGGACAGTACAGATCGAGCGTATCCTGATGGTTGCTCATTTACCAATGTAGCTGATGAAGAAACCGTTTTCCAGGGGGAATCACTCTCACCCTCTGATGCCACTCATGAGAAAGGACCATCACAGAGACAGAATGACAAGGATGACCAAGTTGCACGTCGAGATAACGATACCGCAGGGGTGCCAAAGTCTGTCTCAGGAGACGGCAATGCTCGCAACAAAATGGGGTTGAAAGAACGAAGTGATACGAAAGCTGGATTCACGGAAGATTCATCGTTGTCCAAGCAATCTGAAGAAAACGCGAAAGCTGTTCGTACTTTAACATTCATCGTCCTGGCATTGGTTGTCTCTTGGTCACCCTGGGTTATCTTTGTATTCATAGAGAACATCTGTGGGCGGAAATGCAATGTGGAAAGTGTGTACCACGTGAGTATGTCTTCAGAATGATAATATGCACTCTTCTGGGTAAATTTTAATAACATAGGATTTACCGTGTGGTTAGTTTACTTGCTGCAATCAAAACAGCACTATTAAGATTCAAATTAACATTTATTTTCTGACATTCAATTTGACAACATATTTGACATCTGTTCAAACAATACAATTTATGCGTAGGAACATAACTCTAATTTAAGAACTTGTATTACGAATCCCAGTGAGCATAGCTTGTATTGGGTACGCTGGAATACAGAAATACATAATATACATTATAAATAGAAGAAAGGAAGAAGGGGATAGGCAATGAGAAGAGGATAGAGAGCTTGGATTATAATATGCACAGATTTACCATAATTTCTTGAATGATTGAAAAAGGCCTAACTTAAGACCAATTGAAGCGAAAACGGAAACAAAAAATGTTCCCTTTTTTAATAAGGGCAAATGAAAATGTTATTTTCTTTTGTTTTTACTATTTCTCTTTTTGATATTCCCCCTGTAAATCTGTTCTTTAGCCGGTCTGTATAAGAGGCATTAAAGGATTTACATCTATGAATTCGGGACAAAGCGTAGAAAGCGTGAAAATAGGAATATATGCAGCCTTTAGGAGCTATGACACCCATTCTTCTATTGAGGGGGAGGGGGGGGGGGTTGGGATTGGCGAGCTTTCTAGGAAAGGTCGGGAATCTTTCAGAAATGAGCGGAAGAGGGGGATGAGAGATTTCCAAGCTTTATCTTTTACATATTTTAATGTCAAAGGGGTACCACCCATTTGCACCCTCCCGGTTTTGAAGGGAATAATAGCTTCTAGTCATCCTGTGAAGCAATATCTAAACAAATATTATTATTTTTATCAAAGATATTCAGAGGAAATACAAGACAGTGTACAATAAACCCGAACAAGCAATTTGGTGCCGGTGTTTCTTATCATCAGATTATTCACCATTAAAATTATACAAACAAGTTTGCAAGCGAAAGATGTTGTTGTAAAATGTGAAGACATCGAATGTTTATGTGTACTGCATTTAACCGTCAGGTACATGAAATTACATTTCAAGCCAAGGGACCATTAAACTAAAATGAAAATTTCATTTGGCGCTTTATCAGATTGTTATATTCATCGAGTGTCACTTGGAGGGATTCATAATTTAAAGAATTAGATTCGTTTGACCCTTTGATATTTATTTTTTATCGGTGTTATTGTAGTTGTATTTCCTTGTCATGTTGGATATTGAACTGTCTAAAAGTACATTACAGTTTAAAAAGATGAAGAAAAAAATGCAAACAAAATATAAATAGAAGGAATCACTCCACATGACGTTTGGTTCTGTTCCTATCTGGTATCACTAAAACTACCACTTTTCTTCCCAAAATCAGTTTTTTGCAATACCACCCGCCCTTCTTCAGTGTAAACAAGGGCCATGATACTTGCTGAACTACAATAATTGCCATGAGCTCTGATGTTTTGCCCTGTCTCGATACACCACTGAAGAAAAAAATACAACAACATCCCCACCAAAAAAAAATGGATACAAATCTGTTAGGTCATTTTCCTGATTTGAAATTTCTTCACATATCACTTTTCTCACCTCTAAAAGAATTATTGATGAATATCAACCTCATTTCATACGATCAAAATGGTAAAAAATCTTTAAACCATCATTCCCACCTAAATAGAAAATTGTGAATTCTTGATGTCCCCTCTTACCAACAAATAAAAGGGTAAAGAATCATCAACCCTCCCCCCCCCCCTCTCTAAAAATAATTGGGTAAAGATTTCACAGGTCATCCTCCCTGACGTAACCTTTATCTTCCAGGAATTAAAATTCAGTCTATAAAAAACTTCGTTCTGTAAACTTTAAATCAAAATGACGCAATATCACTCCAAACAAAATTCAGATAATTTTAATTCCAGAAACCCTATATACACTTTCATTTATTAAATATTGGCGGATTTGAGCTGCACGGTCGTATTAGTTTTACGCTGTAGGCCAGTTTTCAATTGTATATTTGTGATTTCTGTCATCGATTCTCCGGAGTTTACCTTTATGAATTCAACTGGGTTACGAAATCGCATTAAGGGAATTTATGCGGACGACATAAAAGTAATCGGATTTTGTTTTTGAACGAATCATGGGGAAATAAGTGGACGGGGAGCCACATATCTCATGACAACGTAATAACTCTCGCTCATCTAGATCAACACACCCAGTTTTCAATGATCTGTTATCTTTCTGGTGCAATGTCTGAAATCCCAGGACATCATTAAAACTAAGATACCATTATACCTAGATCTCATAAAGCACATAGTGTCAAGCATTAGCAAAGTCAGGACAAAGATTTGTTATCTTCTATATTTAAGTAATTACTTCTGATATGACGTTGAGCTTTATATATCCAGGCTAAAGTTGATACCTAAATGAAAATGTTTCTTTCTCTTCTTTGTATTATCAGAAGAAAACAAATTAGAATAGCATAATTATACAAGAAACTGGCCTTATGTATACGTAATGGCCGGGTGGTTTTATCTTAAGATGCCTCGGCATCACGCACGAAACTGATCTCCATTTTAACGCTTTCTAGTATGAATGTTTTTTCTTGACATAATCTAATTTCCTAACAGATTTTGCTTAAAGTCTGTGATTTACATAAATTGACGATATCGTCGTTTCACTTGATTTTGTATACGTCTATAAGCCAATCGTTTATATATGCTTCTCTGTCCGTTTTGTACAATTTTTCATTTTATATCTTTTGCAGATGGAATCTGAAAGATTCTCGTATGGTTTCTGAAGATTTAGAATTCAAGCTAATGTTTAAAATAGAAAAACACTGTCATTAATAATGCTTACGTTTCGTAGACTTTTATCAAAGACCATTATAATCTTTTCGATCCAAACGCCAGCCGTAAATCACTTTCTTTAAAAATATCACCAGTCACCAAATATCTTGATCTTAATAAAAGCAGAGAAAGAATAGGCTAATGGGTTTGAGAATAATCAGAACACAATACAAAAAAATGAAATTCTAACAAGACAGAAAGATTACTATACCTGGATACAAATGCACCACTGGGATATTACTTTGTGTTTTTATCATTTTTTTATGGTGGCCCAGAAGGGACATCTTCTTCTTCTGTTTTGGTTCAATGGCGATTAGTCAGTTGTGACTATTGTCGCCGAAATTTACTTTACGTCACTTGTATCTCTCGTTAGTATATCCGATATGTTTTTATTTATTTTTTTAAAAATAAATAATATCGAAGAATATTATCAAAATAGTTTTGTGCAACTCACCAAATTGACCACGCCCCCACCTACTTAGTTTCACATATCACTTACCCTGCCCTTTTCTAAGCGATACCACCTAATTATTTAACCACTCAGCGGATTACCTTACGATGACTTTTCGGCGGGCCTAGGTAACTCAGGCATAGGCTATTATAGAGGCGGTTGTGTACCTAATGGGGCGTTGCAAGAAAGTTGCAATTGATTGCAAGTTGCGATTGATTGCAATTTGCAAAATTTGCAACTGATATTTGCAATCGATTGCAACTCAACTTTCTTGCAACGCCCAAATAGTCTCCTAAATTTTCTTGGATTTTGTTAGGATTTAAGTTTTTGACAATTCAATGAAGTTAACTAGATCTAGCTTTTATTCTCCCCCCTCTCTTTCTCTCTCTCTTACTAATGGGGCGATGCAAGAAAGTTGAGTTGCGATCAATTGCAAATTTGCAATTAATCGCAAGACTTGCGCTTGATTTTGGAGATTTGCAATTGATTGCAACTTTCTTGCAACGCCCCAATAGTGTTCCGAGGGGTTCATATTCAAACTCAAATTTGACAATATAATAAGACAAAATGTAAGAAAAACATTCGCGGGCTTGTCCAAAATTAAGGAACTGTTGAGTATTTTGTTAAAATACGTAATTCTGCTAAGTACTGCTTCCAATGATCACACTACTCAATTGAATCTCTTGAAATTTTGAATATCCATGTTGGGATTGTTACATTATTATTATAATTTTTAATTATTTATTCATTATTATTTTTATTATCATTATAATTATTTTCATTTAGTATTGTTATTGTTATCATTATTATTATTATTATTTTAATTTTTACATTGTGTTGAGTTGTATTTTCAATTTACTGAGTGCAATTCAACGTATAGGGCCATGTAAAATATTGTATTGTGTTTTGGTATTCATTGTTCTCTATACAAGGGAGGTATTACTTCCTGATAGGAAACCGTTTCGTTCTGAGAACGAACCGTACAACAGCCTTTTGTATACCGGAATCACTCTTTTTAAGTATTCCATAAGTACTTTGTCCGATTGAGATTCCTTTATTTCTGTTAAAAACATTGCCCTTTCTATAATATAGTTAGGGCAATATGCTAGAAAGTGCTTTACCGTCGCTATTTTATGGCATCTATTACAAAAACCATTAGGATATATATTCCTAATCTGAAAAGGTCCTGATTAAGTCCAAAGACTCCGAAGCGGAGGCGATGGATGATTGTTGCTTGTTGCCTCTCTAATGAACATAAATTACATATTGTTTATGAACATATTTTTTTAATGTTTTCACATGGGAGTTTGTTTTATTCCACCTCTCTTGCCAAAGGAGTTTGGAACTTATGATACTTATCATTATTAAGCTTTTCATCTCTGACAAAGTTAGATTATTATTGATTTCTATTTCCTTCACTAATGTGGCCTTTGCGTGGAAATCCGCCATCTCGCTCCCTTTGATTCCACATTGTCCAGGTATCCACTCTACGTATAATTATTATCATATCAACTTCTCTACTCTTTACTAGTCGTGGTGAGAATCTCCAGAATAAAAGGTTCGTCCTTCTGTTGCTGTAATGCAATAAGAGCACTCAGAGGATCACTAAATATAACAACCCTATGCAAATATAGATATTTTTTCTCTCTACCCATCTGAGAGCAAGAATGATGGCAGTCAATGCGGCCCTGTACGAAGAGGTAAAATTTGCAAATCTATTGCTTTGATGTATAGAATAATAGTAAGGGACATAAAAGGCAGCTGAAGAAGTCCCTCTTTCAGGTACTTTTGATCCTTCGGTGTATATAATGTAATTGAGTCACCCATTTTGTATGTATAATTTCCAAACTTCTTTCTTTTTGCTGCGTAGGGTGATCTGTTTTCTGTATTCGAGTACTTGATTCCATTGACACTACCGGAGGTATAAAATAAACATGGTAGACATTGGGAGGGGCCTATCGATTCTATACATTTTCCCAGCTTGCTTTGTATTCTATATCCAAAAGGTTTGTTTACGTTTTTTCCATTCAGGTATTCAAATTGCCAACATGGTTCAATGTTTTTCAACAACGGATGATTCGCCCATCTTTCGATGTTTTGTCGATATTTACTTGAAAGCATTTATTTTGTCTTCTTAAATCCAAAGGCATTTCCCCCATTTCCACCTGTAGCGATTCTAAGGAGGTTAAGGGCAGCCCACCAGAGCACAGGGGCGGATCCAGCCGGCGGCAAGGAGGGGCCGAAAGGGGCCCACTTCGTGCAAAATTTGAAAACCGTGCCGGCCGATTTTCCGCTCAGTGGGGTGGTAGTGAGCACATTTTGCTCTGAAAGCCATCATACAGTAAGTGATTTCGAGGAGCTTTCCCAACTCATTCCAGTTAGACATCTTAAAGTCCCACTGTACTACTTGTAGCTACTTGATCCCTCTATATAGAAAATAGTGCCTGAGCGGTGCCTGTTGGTCCCCCATGATCCTCTTTTTGATAGATAAACACCTGTCAGTGAACACGCTAATCCCTCTAATCCCTCCTGGCCAAACTAGTGCAGAGGGGCTTTGAGATATATAATTTCCATTTACTAGTATGATTTCATTTTCAATATGTGATTGCCAGGTTACCTTTTCATCAAAATATAACTCCTAAGAAAAGACGAGATTTTACGTACGTTAGGACATTTCCATTCAGTTCTATTTCAGGCGGTAAATACAGGCACTGACATGTTTTGTTAGCTGAGAGTCAAAACCCCCACTCTTCAAACCAGCAGATTAAAAAGTTCAGATTTGTCTGTATTTTTCCAGTAGTCTGTACAATGTTTCTGCCTGATGTCCATATTGCGCAGTCATCTGCATACAGATATTCTTACCTCTGGGTCTGTCGGTATATCACTCATCATTATGTTATATAAAGAGGACTTTAAAACACTCTCATACACAAGTGCTACCCACCCTTGTCCATCAACCTCTGAAATGGACCCTAATGGCGTAGTCTATGTATCGCACATTTTCTGAAATGTACCCTTATGGCGTATCGCACCTTTTCTGAAATGGACCCTAATGGCGTATGTATCGCACATTTTCCGAAATGTACCCTAATGGCGTATCGCACCTTTTCTGAAATGGACCCTAATGGCGTATGTATCGCAAATTTTCTGAAATGGACCCTAAAAGGCGTATCACACATTTTAAAGTTAACACCTCTAATTTGTTATAAATGGCCTTAAAAACCTTGACGCAAAATGCTAAATGTACTATTTCACTAAATACTATACCCATAAAGGATGAAAGTGTTTTAATCTAAAAGATACAATTACTGAAAGGAAAACCATTGTCTTCTCAGAAATAAAGGTATGATTTTTAAGAAAACGTCGAAACCTGTGAACCTCAAAAGGTACCCTTTTTTTGCGATCAGTGCTCGAAAAACATCCCTTTTTAAGAAAAACGTCGACGTTGCCGTATAGCTGAAAAAGACACCCTTTCGACGCATTTTCTGGACGCGGGTGCGTAGCCAGTCATGTTGGGACCCCCTCTAGGTGGTAACCCATTATGCGCTTTGTAAGTTCTAGATTCTGTTTTGCCAATTCGTACTTGAAAGGTTCGTGCTGTTAGATAATTTTCTATATACCTTAACATGTTCCCTTCGATTCCATTTTGCGCTAATTCAAATGCCAGTCCTTTTTTATCCAATGAGTATCGAACGCTTTCTCGACATCCAAGAAAACTGCTATTGCGTGTTCGTTACAGCTTATGCTCTTTTGAATGTCGTTTTTTAATTGAACAATATTGTGTTATTGCAGTTACATTTCCTTGTCATGTTTGATTTTGAACTGGACAGAAATGCCAGTACTAAAGTGAATTAGACTGTGCACAACTCCTCCCAGCGCGTACCCTTTGCTTGCATTGTCTTAGCTGCGCGCATCTGACGCGAAGGCATCCATTATATTTTTGATGAAAGAAATCCTGTTCAGTGATTGGTCAACATAGCATCATGTGACCAAACATGACATTGCTATGATGTTACCGATAAGAAAAATAATACTATACCGTGACGTTATGCACTATACCATGGATGATGTCATAGATATTTCCTCCCAAGGTAGTGTGCATGCATTCAGCGAGCGTACAGGATTTCAAATGCCTCCAGCGGGCAACTTCCGCGATGTCACGGCGCTCACGCTGTGCAATTTACGCTGAGCCGCAGTAACTGGACTACATTATACTGCAGTACTTGTATAGCACCAGCTTTCGGTCTTTTTGTTGTTATAACATAATTTTAAATTCACCTCCAAATTCAGAATTCCCTTCCTGTCATTATATTTCAACCTCGGCCTGCACCTCGGTCAAAAATCTCGGTCAATCACTCGGGATATTCTGAATTTGTAAATTCATGTACAGTTTGTTATATCAAACGCCGGTATATCATAATTTATTATCATATCATATTGTGAACATGCAGAACTATCAGTTCCAAGTACCTGCGTTAAGGCGCGGGAAATTAGTTTTTTGGGCAACATTTTTATCATTATCAAAATAATTGGTGAATCGTGAATCGATGACATCACAAACCAGGGGCGTCAACCGTCAATCCTTTTTAACATGTGAGGGGACACAATGGAGTAAAATGTGATGTGCGATCCGCGCTTGCGCGTACAGGGGGTGTCTAGGGGGGTGCCCCCTTCGAAGTTGAAAGAAAATTGAATTTTCCAACTCATTTGGCGCGATTTGGTGCATACATTCTAGTAATATTAATTTTTGATTGAAAATCATTGACTAGTTTCTATTGTAATTTTTAATTGATTTATTCATAACATTTGAGATTTCTTCTAATCAGTATATTACCGAACATGTTTGTAAAAAAAAAACACACATACAGATAATACATCAAATTAATTAAGGCTTCTTTTGAAGTGCAACGGCTTTGACCACTGGCAGTGAAAACTCGAGATATTAATACTGAATTGTAATTCAGATCACGTCTATCCTAATCTACAAATGAAATACAATTGCAAGTACTGATTATGCATTTCATTTTTTTTTTCTGTGTTATCGTTTTAATTTTTCAAATAAAATATACACTTAACTGAAATGTCAGTGCATTACTGTATAATAATTGTTGACAGCCCAGGGTAAATAAAGGTCCGTGAAAAAAGAACTCACAAACAATACGCCGTATTCATAGAAATAAGTAATTAATAACTAGTAAAAGCTTTAAGTAAAATCATAAGCTAGATAAGTTTAATGTGTAGCTTAAGTAATTGCTAAAAATCACATTTATATAACCTTTCACTTTAAATATGATAACACCTGTTACTTGCCGCGGCTAGCAAGTTCTCAAGTACTTACTGACAGCAGCAGCTCCAAGAAAGGCGAATTTTTTGTGAAAATCTCAGAAACACAAAGTATATTTCAGAATTATTCATATATGTCACATTTAGTTAATGTTTTTACTCATAATAATTGTAGGCTAAATGGGAATACAGGATTTAGAAATATCGACTTTAAAGATTTGTTAATATAATGTTGAAACAACCTCATTAACCCATTATTGAATTTTAAAAATGTTGGATATAAATATGTTGGTTGTTGTTCTAAACAGATGCAAACTAAAATGGAAATGCCATAAATAATTGAGAAGAAAAGGTAATGCGTCGTATCAGACAAAGTGCATGTTACTCCCTAAAGGTCAGGGGTGTAAGGGGGTGAAGACTACTACTTGCTTCATAAAAGTAACATATTTTCATCAATGTACAGAAGTTCGACTTTAAAGTTGAAAATCAACTACATAAATGATAGATAGATCTGCTTGTAAAAACACTAGATACTGATGAAATATCACTTTGGTTAATAAACATTCAAGCATTTACTACTCTAGAAGCATTTCCTTATAAGAAAGTAGTAACTACTTTGGCTTAAAAATTTGGTATTATTCACTTTTTGTTCTCAATTTACTGAAAATCAGTCACATTCAACTAGTATATTTTTATAATTCAGTCGTAATATAAACTGCTTCCCGAGAAGGGTTTGGTAGTGTTTTTTTTCTTGGGGGGGCATGTCCCCTGTCCACCCCATGATTGACGCCCATGTGACAAACACATCGAATACCGATCTACATGAAATTATTGTTAAACAAATTATATAAGTTTCTAATTAGTTGTCTAATTTACCTTGACCTTATTTTGACCTATTTTCTGTGATAATTATTTTTTTTATCGTTTAAAAAAAAAGTCAATTTGGGCCGGAGCCGTTGGCCTATATATTTTTAACGATTACCATGTGTGATGTATATCATGAACATTGACCAAAACTGTGCATATTGTTTTTGATGATTCCATATATAACATTTTCTAAACTTTGCCTTGTTTTGTGTGATTTCAGGTGAGTTTCTTCTGGGTGTACGTGAACAGTCTTTTGAACCCTTTCTGTTACGCCGCAGCCAACCGCACCTTCCGACGTGTCATTAGAGACATCTTCAGAAGATAGATCTGGATAAAACAGTATGTACGCTCACGTTAAATCGACTAGTATCGGTATTTTTAGAGCACTTTAATTTGAATAAAATGAATAACAGGTAGACAATCGGAGGTATAGACTTTTAATCATTTATTTTTCCATATAGATACATGTATGACGAAATATCCTTGATGATAATTTTGTTATCAAAAACACATTTCCTAATGTAGTTTGACGTGAAAAGGCTGTTCACCCTTTGAAATAAAGTGAGCAGTCGTGGCTTGTGGAAGGTATATAAGCTTCTGCTCACTACAACAATCAGACTTCTGTCTGTCTATCTGTCTGTCCATCTCTCTTTTTTCTTTCTCTCTCTCTCTCTTATCTCCCACTCTCTCTCTCTCTCCATCTATCTATCAATCACATCCTCTCCCAGTACTTCTCTTTCTCTCTTTCTCATTATGTCTGTCACACACACCTAATTTGTGTAAATTCCCAAATCACATTTCCTCAGTCACTTTCAATACAGTCCAATGCTTTTCATATATTAAGTGCATTAGCTCCCCGTTTTTTGTTTTTATGTTTTTTCTTTTCTTCATAATCATAGAAGTAACGGGAGTAATTAATGCCATGATGTGCCAGTTATACTCTACAGTGATGATTCCATGTTTAATAGCTTCATATAAATTACACGTGACTACATTTTTCGACTTCTTTTTCCTTTTTTTTGTGCATGGTTGAAGTAATTGGTGAAATTACTAACGAGGATTTCACTTCGAAAAATCATAATTTGAAATTTGTCGATAAGCCGATTTTTCGCACGAGTATCTTTTACGTCTCCAACGTCCTCTCCGGTAATCGTAATAGCATTAAAATATGTTTGAAGCAAAGTTAAACATTACATGTAGCAGTGAAACTTGGAAAGTTGAAGTGAAGTGGTAATTCAGAACTGATTAATAAAGCAATTCGCTGGCACTGCTTACCCTTCATAATTATGCTTGGTTGGATTCACCTTGTATTGTTTAAAAATGTACGTTACAAATCCCGATTACATTAAGTCTATTACTACAAATTTCTTTTTCGTCGTTCGTGTTCAGTAATTTGGTATACCTCAAACACCCTCCTTCTCCCCCCTCTCTCTCTCTCTCTCTCGCATTATCTCTCCTATTCACACTCCCTTTCCTTTTTGCCTATTATTTGGTCTTCATGTATACAGTCATGAGAATCAAGCTAAATTTATCGTAGTGTCAAAATGATGCATTCATTTTCAAATACATTCAGTTTTGCTCTTAGGACGTTCAGTGTGAATGGAACTAACCAGACAAGATAATAGTTTAAAAGGGAATACATTCAATCATTGGTGAGCACATATGAAATTAATGTACGTCCCTCTGTTGTATAAAATGCAGGCTGCAGTCATTAATATAAACGGAATACATGTATACAATGTATATCGTACTGCTCTTTTACATTTAGCCATAAGTGATTCGTGTTATAAATAGCAAAAGAATAGATCGCATGCTTCTGTGTAATCATTATAATGTTGGTATGTTAGGTATGATTGTTTTTAAAATGACAGTACACGAAAGTGGAAAAAACATCTTTTAGGCCTTTATGCACTGTAAAATGTGCACGTTGATTAAGATTAGTGTTGATGACTTGATATACATGAAGTAAGACAGTGGTATTGCATTCGTAGTTGTATTGTCTCACTTATTTAATGAGATCTGTTAAAATATCCAGCAGCACGGTTAAGATATGAAATAAGATTCACATTCATCTCACTGTGGTGAGTCTGGGTTGAGATATTTAACATGTCTGTTAAAGAAAGCATGAAATCACACAGTGGTGCGGGTTATGGTTTTCTTGTGAATTAAAGAGACACGTTTCTTCTTTACTGTTCGCATAAAAAGATGATGCAGTGGTGTAAAAAGGACATTTCTACAAAGAAAATATAGCTTATGACTCACATTACCACTTTTTCCACTTGACATTAAGGTCTGATCACCTACATAGGCACTTTATCACTACTATACGTGGAAATCGGTTTAAATGATGATAATGATAGTATGTTAGCATGATATTATGTTCGTATGAAAATATGTGTGTTGTACATGTAGTATAATATTGTGTGCCATGTTGTACATCGAGTGATTAAATCGGTTATCGTACCCAATAATAGTCTTGAACTTTGAAGTGAAATCATGTAATGTCAATGTGAGTTTTCCACGTTCAGTATACATGTATCAAATTAAAAAAAATAAATGTAAACTACAAGTAGTCTTAAAAGTCATAAAGAGTTACAACAAAAGAATACAATAGTATAATACATTAAAGACAAATCGTTTCAACTGTGATTATTATGTCAGAGTCTTGTTAAAGGCAAAAATTGATATTAAGGATCCTGTTTGGTTCCGACGTAAAGGGACGAGACGGAAATTGTGCTTTGAGGGGCGATCCGACATCTCCTATTTCGTGAAAACGAGATTTAAGTCTCTCCCACTTATTATCTCACCCTGTCTGTTTCATAGCGAATTCTTTCTTCTATATTGTTCGATACAATTTTCATGTGACAATTGCTCCAAGGTCAATTTAATATACACTTACCGCATTCCTAATTACAACTCGAGACTAAATCTGTAAGTCTTATCAGATAAATATAAAGATAGAGGCATACAACATTGTGTGAGAGAGAGTGAGAAAGAGAGTCAGAGGAGAGGGACACTGGTTAGGGAGAAAAGGAAGGGATATACGGAGAAAGAGAGCGAGAGAGAGAGATAGACAGACATTGAGAGTTGACTCATTTACCCTTTGTTATCTGGCATTTTATACCATGTGCATATCCGCCCTCTCCCCCCTCTCACCCCTCCCCCTCTCCACCCCTCCTCCCTCTCCTCCTCTCTCCGCTCTGCTCTGTCGCTTCATCTGTCTACATAATCTCTCTGACCCCTCGTGTGTAGCTCTCTCTCTCTGCCTTATTTCCATCTCTATCCTGCCTATATCTGTCTCTCTGTCCCCTCTGTGTGCATGTGGACGCATGCGTATGTGCGTTTGTGTTTATGTTCTTTGCTCATATTATGTAATAACTCCTTGATCTGCCTGTGTATCTCTGTCTCTCCCTCTCGAGCTATGGCGCCCCCTCTCCTCTGCTCCTCTCTCTCTCTCTCTCTCTCTCTCTCCCTCATTTGTGATCAAGCACACCTCAGTATACCATTTCGAGACATTTTCATTTGCATGATCAATGCGTATGTTCTTGGCTTACATTTAAACACTGGGCAAGTTTAGATAGGCCCAGGAAATTATGGTATACATGACTGTTTACAAAATTAAACTAATACCAAACACAACTTCGGATCTCCTCGCTTTATTGCTTGTAGTGTATTAAGATTACAAGTGTGCATTTGCCCTGTATTCACATGAAATAATTGTGAGAACATTAAGCCAACTTCATCATGGCCTGATGATGATTTATTGTACCTGACTGCTAACAAGGTGCCAGGTAAAAATGTCAGAGGTAATAATGTCAGAGGTAAAACTACATTACCTCTGACATTTTTTACCTCTGACATTTTTACCTCTGACATTTTTTCCTCAAAGGGACCTACAGCTTGAAGTCTTTTTATTAGCTCATTAAACGGTGTCGTAACCTTCCGATTACGAAATCGTAATTACTAAGCCCCGCCCTCCCACGTCTAAGAACACATCATCTTCCATTAATATGTATTACCCCCAATCCGTTTTTATTTTCTGAGCTGTTAGCTGTCAGACGTTTTTGATTAATTACCAAGGTGAAAATAAGAAAACAATTCGCAGGGATAACTATGATACTAAAACGGGAATGCTGACGGATCAATCAGTGCTAACTGTTGCCAGACCAGTATAATTAAGAGTGGTAATCATTTTGTATTTCAGACAAAATTATGCAAATTATGTTTTTACTAGAATGAAAGACTTGAAGAAACATTACCTTTGAAAAGAAAATGATTATATTTTGTTAATCCTTGCAAATGAGATCTTAAGTGTATTCGTGTATGACTGAGAAGCAGATTAATAGTTGATTGGATTTTTACAAATGAATAAACAGTTTGATTTTTAAAGATTAACACAAAATAATGTAAGACTGTCCCATAGTGCATTCATAATATTTGAGTTCGCTGCCACATTGGCTGCATTGATAGTTCCTTTTCTTGATTTTTTCTCCTGAATTCCTTGCCTCTTTGCTGACGCCTCTACTGCTTCTTTTTGTACCAAACAACTTAATTGGCAGGGTCGTTTCCAGTCAGACTAGCATCTTCCTTGACGGTTTTCTCTTCTTTCGTCCTCTCCTTACTGGCGGAGCCACTGTCTCACTATCAAGGAATTCGAATTCTTCTGTCGTCGTTGTCTCATCATCAGCGTGCCTCTTATGAATGACGTGAGGAATTGGCATGGCATCATCACCGTCATTACCCAGGACATCATCAACGGATCGCCTGTGGGGGAGTGCGTTGATTTCATTACCCCCACCAAAGGGAGGAGGGTATAAGGGACCACTCGAATTTCCCCCACCGTTGGCTCGCTTGTTGACAATATGTGCGTTGGCTGGGGGACCATCATCAGCAGAACGTTTAGCAATGTCTGGAGCCCTTTCACCGTTGAGATTAGTGTTACTCTGTGCAAGGCCTGGGCATAATGAGATAAAAACATGATCGCATATTTTATTTGTTTATAGTGTTTGCTATATGCACACATCATTTTCATGTAAAAGCAACATTACCTTATTTTTAAAAATAAAAGGAAATACATTTATCAAGAAATTGATAAATCTGCTAAAATTTATTTATATATTACTCAAAATGAAGGGAAAAAACTCTTAATAACAGTGGTCAGTCGTGATGGCATGTTACGAGCAGAAGGATAAATGGATACGTATCAAAGCAGCACGAATGCAATGAAATGAATAGGGGAGGGGAGGGGGCGAGCAATTACTAAACAAATATATTAAACGAGGTTATATTTCGTAAATGTTTTCGAAAACTCAGTTACTTAAAAAAAATATCAACCTATCCTATATTTTGTCCACTGGCTATTCCAGATACATGAAATTCAATTTATTTCTTCCCCAACATCAAAATAGTACAAAACAGTAAATAGTGAAATACTGGAACATATTAGTCTTAAATCTATGTGTTTCAGTTCTTCTTGTAAACTCATCGTTTTGGAATTTAATGTACTGTTTGCATAACTAATTAAAAGAAACGTTGAAACTATTGTATCTCAAAAACTAGTGATCAAAAGTATAAAAGTGAAATTAAACAGTAGGAAGACATGACGGACAAATGTGATCATAATACACATACGCGTGTTATATTACTGAGATACTTGATTGATTACTTGATATGCATGTAACAAAGCAGAGTCATAAAGATCATTCCAACAAGTATCCGAATAACTTACCTTGATTAAGGCAGAGAGCTCCAACGAACACGGAAAACAGCCAGACTATCTTGGCCATTCTGGTCAGTTTGCTGGACAAGTCCAAAATGAAATGAACACTCTTTTTTTCGATGTTGATAAATTGTTTTTACAAAATACACACCTTTGGGTATTTTGCTAACCGAGGTTGATGAGGATCGATTTTCATTAGGCGCCTTTCGAGTATGACCAATCGCTGCCACTCTGTGGATTTTGTATATGCCATGGATGGCGGAAGCGTTCCTCCGTCATTGATTTTTATCTGGTATTTGGTTGTGCATACTTTGATTTCGTCACCTGTATCGATATGAATACGGTTGCATAAACAGAAATTTCTTACTAAAGGAGGAGAATGTCTTAATTTATTTTCTAGATTTATTTTCTATTCGTATTTTTTTAATAAGTTAACGCGAATCTTATTAATCACATCTTTGCATGATTAAAACCCCCCATCCCATTTTTTTTTTAAGAATAGGAAGAAAAAAAGAAGGATATTTTACTTTGTTCCCTAATTCCAAAGTCTATATTGCAGTTAACGTTACTTGGTTTGAAATTCAACGTAAAACATGCTGTGTGTCCTATTGATAGCATCCAGTTTGTATATAATACCTTGGTCATGTTGGTCAGGATTCACAATGAATAAAATAATACACAATTTAAAAGAATTTATGATTAATTATAAAGTAACGTTTTATTTCGTTTCTCGAGTTTTAGAGGGGACACCAGCATTTAGGTTCCCATACACCTCCACAGTGGCAACATTGCATGACCTTCGGCATGATTGTACCGTGGGAATATAGAATATCACTCCCCGAGTCCAGCTGTTGACAAATTTCTTTTACAATGAGCTGAAATTGAGCAATGAGAATATTTGCCAAAATAATAGACAGACATCGATTTGCAACAAACAATCAAAATGCCTCAATAACACCTCGTATTTGGCATTGTTTTTACCAGGTTTCAAGACGCCAGGATTGTTTCAATGGTTAGTTACATCGACCCCTTGTTTGGATCAATCGCGCGGGCGTCGTATTGTACACCATTTATAGGGCATATTAAGACAATTCCTTCAGATATTCTTTATTTTTTCTGGGATATATAGTTAGAATCTAAATGAAAATACCCATGACGGCGAGTTCGATAATTATAATCATATTAGGAACATGTTCATTTTGTTACTTTTTTGGGAGGGGGCAGCGCCTCTTGCCCTGACCATTATTGCCTTTTTCTTTTTAATTGTCCGCATGCACCATTTCAAAAATGGCATCCCAAGATATTCATATTCTGAGTATGTGGGGGATTGGATGTTTCAATGTAACTACATCATGTGATGTAAACCTTATCCTCTGAAAATGTTTTGATTAACCAGTCCCCAAATCATGGCAACAATAACTACCCAGTGTTGTATTGATAAATCAATAACTCAAGGCAAAGCACATGCAGATTGATCAGTCAATCAATAATATTAATCAATCAACCAACCATAATAGTCAAAGAACTAACATATCAATTCACAAATGCACTCAAGCATTAATCATCAACCAACAAAATAAAACAGTCAACAAAACAATTAATAAAGGAACCATCTAATGGTTTACGAGACCGAAAATCCATTGGACTGACATGTTGGTCTTGCCGGCATTCTAACATCTTTTCTAAGTTTTCACGAGACCGGCATTGTTTGTGGTCTGTTGATCTACTGGGTTGTCCCCGTTAATCGAGTAGCAGCCAAGTCAATCTAATCGGCCTAATCAATTAACCTTACAATGAAATCAAATAGCTCATCAATCAACATGGCCATCAAGATTCAGTTCCATAATAATTTACTGCCATCAGACAATAAATCAATTAGCCAAAGCAATCAATCAGTCATCAATAAATTACACAATGAAATCAAACATTCACTTAGTTAAGGCAAGCACGTAAACTGTGCAATCAACAGCAATAAATCAATCAAACACAGGAATCAAATAGCCAATCAACGAAGTAACGAAAACGATCCCACAATCAATCAATTAATCACATAATCACTCACTCAATCAATAAATCAAACAATCCAATCAAACAATCCAATCAATCAATCAATCAATCACCAATTTCTTATAAAATAAGCACTCACAATAAATTAAACAATAACATTATTGATTTGAATTGTCGAAGAAATAATATGTCATAATAACAAACAACCAATAAAAAGTAGACAAAGGCCGATCGAGAATTCATAAAATAGCAATCAATCTAGGAACGTGCAATTAGTCAACTGTATAATAGGGGGAAAGTCCGAAAAGAAAAGAAGCAAACACATATTGCATTTTTGAACAACCACATTAGAAAGCAATAATTTTGGTTGTAAATCAGCATATGATAGTAAAATGGTACATACATCAATGTGTTATTTTATGACAGAAGTTTGCTTTATATTTAAATCGTTCCTTTCACAATCACACTTTAAATTTTGGACTTCCAGCATGAATGGTATCTCATTTAAAAGTTTTATTTGAATCAGTCGAAGTATAAGGATTTCATATCTCAAGTAGATATTGATTATATTCACTTTAACAAAAAATCTTCTCATTGCTCTTAAGCTTTTGTAAACGTTAATGCATTTCATAGCCAAGTCCAAAAATTATTTTCTACTTTCGGATTTCTGAATGTGTACACATTCGCCTGGAGGTAGTATTATAATGCTAATAAGTTATGACTTAGATAGCAGCCCATTTTGTGAGTATATTGAACGCGATCGCAACGACACTTGAGAAATCACTTCAAGGGCAAGTTTAAAACCTTGTTTTATATCCCATAGAAACCATGTTCGTATTACGTAATATATCGTGGTAATGTTCGCATACTTCAGCGATGGACAGAGCTACTGAAATTGCTTTAGGTTTTTATTTTCCGAAAGTATCCGAGAACGTGTTATTTTGCTCACCTCGACATTTTCATCTGAAAACGGTGTGTAGATAAACGATTTTATGTCGTGGTATTCTGTATTTCGTGTTTTGGTGTTTTGACATGGACATATAATTTTGTTGATAAGCTGACAAACAAGGATGCTTGAGGCAGCTGACTCTCTCTAAAAAAAAATCAAAGTTCAATTTCGGATGCTGGATTTGTTATCATACAAGTATTATGATGGTGTCTAATTTATTGTAAAACATGTACACGGTTCAATTATCTTGTGGTTTCATTTCACAAAGTATATGTTTTCCATTCGGGCATCCCATAATAGAGAATCGATTTCAAAATCTTATTTTTCTATTGTAGAAGAATCAGGCTATCCTATAACTTATTTATCAAATTTGAGAGTAATAATTAATGCGTTTTCAGAAAGAAAATAGACAATGGAGTTCTGTCAATCAGGATTTGACCTCATCCAGAACTACTAGCTTTTATAAGGGCTATCATCACTACCATCACTATCACTGCTAGAGGTTTTATAAGGGCCATCAGTTACATCACTGCTATCACTGCTATCACTGCTGTTATCTTCTTGGTCTTGCCTCTTGATCCTTATAAGAGTTAACTCGCCTTCGGTGTTATCTCCTTCGATTTGTTGAGTGTCATCACCCAAGAGGAGGCTCCAAGGACGCTCCGGCATCACGGGAGGCTGGCCCCCTCTCTTTTTGAGGTGATGGAGTTGAGCCTGTCCCGGCTGTGCGGTTCCTGTATAAAACCAAAAAAAAAACATCATGAAGTAGAAATGCACGTGAAGAGAGAGAGAGGCGGCGGAAAGAGAACGGTAAGATGGATTCAAAGAGGAGAGAAAATGTAGATGTAAAGGACCAGTGGAGCTAAAAAATAAAGACTATAATTATTTTAAATACGGACGTACAATCACTGGAGGATGTAGGGTTTGTTTCTTGCTTGTTTGCTAGTCAGAAAATTGTCCCTGTTTTACAAAATCCTGGATCTGCTCCGGCATAAAATAAGAGAGAATAGAACATGGACCTAACGAAATGGAAACTAATCCTGTATTAGGTTGAACAGAAAATGATGCAGGATGCAAATTATGATTATAATGAAATTCGGCATAAAATACCAACTAATGTCATCGTATGGCAGTTATTTGGGCTAAACGAGAAATCATGAAATTAATTTATTTGTTCTTCATAATATCTCTGGACATTTGCTTGAGGCCTGTATTTTCATTTTGATAGTTATTTTTGTTATGCATAACATTTTCCCCTTTCAAAATTCTACAGTTTTGTCAATACTAATTATTTGGATATCATAATTTATACAGGGATCAAGTATTTCACATTACTCTGTTCTATCTAAGGTTTCCCATTGCATTATTCTTATGCATTTGCTTGTCACATTCCCTTTCTGCACTTTGGCTTGCTAACTTAATAACTCACTACTCAATATAAATTTATCTTATAAGATGGCCCAACTTAATCCCCCTAAAGATTATGATTGTGTCATACCACAAAAGATTTCATGATCAAAAATAATCAGTTCATCGTTGATGAGGATGACAATATTTTTTGCTTGCAATGCAAGAAAGATTATCGAATAATGTGTTGAAATAAAAATTGCATCGTTTCTTTGCTCTCTTTTTTATATATATGTAATTAACTCAACTTTCATTCTTAAAGAAAATATTATGCTGGGCGCATTCCTTTGTTCCTTTCTTGAACACAATAGGCAAAAAAGCTATTGCATGTTAAATCATGCGTTTAAAGATACTATGTCCCTTTTGCAGCCAACATCAAATTCTGTAGAACTTTGCAGGAATTATGAATATGTCATGTATGTCCTATCTGTGAAATTTAAACGTTAGCAGTGTCTTAATATTCAAATTATGCAAGGAAACCCGTTTACTTGCTAGACTTCACTGTCAGACACTATTGAGTGACTGACTGGCTTTTTCATATTTGGTAATAACATACATAAAATGAGCTGTAAAGGGTACATGAGCATTTGTCTACATCAATAACCCACTTCTTGTAATGGCCAAAATTAAACTGATTGAATCTTTGCGCAGCATAAAACGTACGACCATTCGGTACAATGGTCTGAAAAATC